>JANHGC010005041.1:48661-59303 GCA_027560395.1 Boaedon fuliginosus | reverse complement strand
GTGGCACGTTGGGCTCCACGATCTTGCAGCCAGTTAAAACTGGCCACCAGGCCACGCACCACCGAATCCACCCCCCCGCCTTTGCCTTGCAGGCAGTGTGTTGTAATTGGCTGCAAGATTGCAGAGTCCAACGTGCCATGTTAGAGCTTTCCTTGCTCAGCCAGGCTTCTGGAACGGGACAGGTGAACGGAGTCAACAATGATATTATTTCCGGTTGAGCACAACCCTGCAATTATGCAAACTGGTTTGGATATCACCCCTGTTATGATTATTTTTCACACTTAAGACCATTGCAACATCCCCATGGTCGCATGAGTTACATTCAAATCCTTGACAACTGACTCACATTTATGACGGTTGCAGTGTTCTGGGGTCATGACTCTTTGTGATGGTCTGGACAAGCAAAGTCAACGGGGAAACCAGGTTCAACACATACAATGCATCCTATTGATTAACCACATCCAAGGAACTTACACTTTTGTGTAATGTGTGAACCCTTCTCTCTTTGCTAGGTGCATTTTTAACTTTGTAGCTTTAAATGCTTCCACCATAGAAAGATGCACATTTTATATGTTCTCATTTGACTTATTTTTATGGTGCCACGTAATGCCACACTTACAATGCACACAATAAAAAGGAGCATGGAACAGCACAGTCTGAGGATTATGGATATCAAAGGGACAGTATAAATTTTATGGGAGAAAATGTTTTCAAGCCACACAAAATCCACAGTAGCAATAGCTGTTTAGAGTCGCATGTGAGTTTGTTATTTGTATTGCCTCATTTTTGTTTTTGCTTTTGTTTTTAGTACAGCTTCTAGAAAATATCCTTTGCTGGATGACATTCTGTGCAAGGTCACAGAACTGGAGAAAATCCTAAAACTTTTACATTGAACCTTTTTACATATACAATAGATCAAACATGCGGTATTAGTTTCAAAAGCTTTGCCTTTGACGTAGACACATCTTCTTAACCATTGAACAGATTTACCTGTCAAATGCAGAATAAAAGGCATTCATTATTCACCAAAATATTTTGTCCACAATTCCATGCAAGGAACAACTTAGCAAAGCATTCTCATACGTTCTGGCTTTTTTTTTGTTTTGTCTTAAAGATTACCTTCATCTCCTGCAGCTCAAGGAGCACTTTATATTGTAGTACCTTGGCAACCGACACTGGCTTTTTATTATCAGAGAAAACTATGTGGAACTCTAATTCTTCCCTTAGTTAAAAGGATTTATAGGATGGGGATGGGGGTAGAGGGGGAAAGGACTCGTGTCTTACCAGAGCAGGGAATATGACACATTAACAAAAATTCAAAGTTGGTGGTGATTTAGAAATTTAAACTTGGAGCATAGGGTTGGGGGATATTTTTAGGTGAACTTATAGAAAAGGAGAAAAGGAAAGCAAATGTGATGTAGCAATCTATATGTATAAAAGAGAAGTGAGGTGGGGATGGGAGTTCATATGTGCTCTATACAAACTTTCAGTCCTGCACCAATCTACCTGAAACTTGGCAGATAGGTAGCAAAGCATAGTAAGATTAGCACTGTCGGGGTCTCCAAAGGGTAGGTGGACTTTTTGCTCCCTTTTTTGAGGGGCAAAGAGGGCACTCTTAATGAACAAGCAGCAACTCTCTACTGAGCACGTGCAGCTTTTCCTCTCTCTACTAAGCTTGTGCAGTTTTCAAACTGACTAAAGCACCATATTCAAACCTCTGAGGCGCCATGTTTTATAAATATAAATTCCAGATTTTCCCCAGTGCGACAGGCCCAAGACACATGGAGCAGCCCACTCCACCAAGTAAGGTCACCTACAATGTTGGAGGAGGCACAGGGGCTTAAGCCCAGTGCCCCTGTCAAGCCCTGGCTGCCTTTCCTCAGAGTTGGCCCAGGGACAGCCTTGCCAGAGCAGAGATGTGGAAGGGGGTGCCAGGGGCTTCAGAAGGCCACAAACACTGTGGCACAGATATACTTCTTTAAAAAAAAACTGACCAAGGCCGGATAATCAGCTAGTTGTTTATTAAAGGATGGTTGTCATACAGAGCAAACTCAATGATGAAGATTTCCACTGTACTGTACATTCCTCTGGAGGACAATTATCCACTCATGTATTCTTGTGTGCATGTAGACAAACCCTTTGTAAAATATTTATCCAGCCATTCATTTGCTATGTTTAGGTGCCAAGAAGACCTGCAGCACCCAATCTTATTTTAACAATAATTCTGTGAGTTAAGCTGGACTGATCCAATAGTTTCACTGTTTAATGGGGATTTTAAATGGGGATTTAAACCAGAGGTGCTTCTGTTCTAAGTACCATTGGAGAGGAATGGGAGCTCTGGGTCTGGGACAGCAACACTTGCAGCACATCCATCAGTGTAAAATGGTAGCTGAGCAAGAAACATACTAGGTAGGCCTCAGTTTACAGAGTTCATTTAGTGACTGATACAACTCACAACAGCCCTAAACAAAATGACTTGTGATCATTTTTCACACTTAACAATCATTGCATCCCATGGTCACGTGATCAAAATTCAGATGCTAGGCAACTGGCTCACATTTATGACTATCACAGTGTCCCTGGGTCATGCGGTCATCTTTTGTGACGTTCTGACAAGCAAATTCAACGGGGAAGGCAGATTTGTTTAACAACCGTACTAATAACTTAGCATCTGCAGTGATTCCCTAAACAGCTGCAGCAAGAAAGGTCTTAAAATGGGGTGACATTCACTTAACCAATGTCTTGCTTAGCAATAGAAATTTTGGGGTCTGTTGTGATCGTAAGTCAAAAATTACCTATAATATACCAAGAATTTCTGATGAAAATGATCCAAAAAAAAAGGACTTTTGGAAGAGTCATGGGTTGGAAATAATCAGGATTTTTGCAAGGCTTAAGTATCTGACCTTGCCTAGTGGTGTGGGCATTTCAGTTGAGCACCAAATACAATCCTTTGAATTCTGCAACCATCCAGACCGCTAGCAGCAAAGTGTAATCAATAGCCTTCTGTGTTTTGCAGCTCTGATAGAATAGCTGTAGAAGCACCCTGTTCTGTGAAGGGATTCAATTCGCTGCTTCCATTGATTCCAAGAGATTGTGGAGTGCGCAAAGTTGTTTTGATTTAATGAAGTCAAAATATTGGAAACAATACAGGCTATTATTACAAAGGTATATGAAGATAACGCCTACCTCTGGGTTTCCACTTTTTCATAAGGCAAATAAGGGTAGTATAATTAATGAGGAATATCTGGGGTTAAAAGTAATAGGTGTCCTCCTGCAGCATTGTAGGTGGAGTTGTAGCAAAGGAGTTGTGACAGAATGTGGTCCAGCTTCCCAGGATGGAGGAGCAGAATTCCAGAAGAGCAAAGGAGAAGTTTAGTTAGTTTGAGTGGGAGGGAAAGAGTTAGAACAGCTCCTTCCTCGGAGTTCTCAGAGTATATGTTTAAAGGTGTAAGCAGGGGTGGGTTTCTACTGGTTTTGCCTGGTTCAACCAAACAGGGTGTTAAAATTTCTACCAGTTCCGTGAACCAGTTGTTAAAATTAAGCTACTGGTTCAGCCAAACCAGTAGCTAAATAAGCTGATCTTCAGGTCTAAATTAATGTGCACGCAACATGCGCTGAGTGCGCATCACCTCAGGCCTGAAAAACAGCTGATTTAGCTACCAGTTTCGCTGAACCAGTTGCTAAATTTAGCTGGGCCAGTAGCTAAATCAGCTGTTTTTCAGCCCTAAGGTGATGCATATGCAATGCGCACTGCACACGCATCAATTTAGGCCCAAAAATCAGCTGATTTGGCTACCGGTTTGGCTGAACCAGTTGCTAAATTGTTGGGCCTAAGATGATGCCCGTGCATCACACATTTGGTGTGCGCTGCGCACGCATCACATTAGGCCTGAAAATCAGGTGATCAGCTGATTTTCAGCCCACACGCAGATCACATTTGGCACACTTGCACTTTGTGCATGCGCATGCGCATGCAAAATTCCTGCACTAAGCGAACCGGTTGTTAGATCGGTAGAAACCCACCCTTGGGTGTAAGTATAAGTAGCTTGCTTTAGTTTGGCAAGATTTGTGCCTATGAGTGAGAAACAAAAAGGGAAACTGCTTGGAAGAAATCTGTCTGTCCCTCTTGGTTTTTGATGACTGACAGGAGTCCAGTGCATAAAAGCTGCATATCTGAAAATAGCCAGTACATTTTTGCACCAAAATACATACCCCCATCTTTATAGTCTGGTGGTATTCTTAAAGTGAGAGCAACCTTTTGCTTGTAGCACTTAGTTTTAGGAAGGGAAGGAGATCATCACCTTGAGGACTTGGTTATTTATTTATATCCTGCCTTTATTATTTTTATAAATAACTCAACACTGCAAACATATCCAACACACCTTCCTCCTCCTAGTTTCCCCACAACAATAACCCCATGAAGTGGGATGGGCCGGGAAAGAGTGACTGGCCCAAGGCCACTCAGCTGGCTTTCATGGCTAAAGCAGAACTAGAACTCACAGTCTCCCAGTTGCTAGCCTGATGCCTTAACTACTAGACCAAACTGGCTCTTGAGGAGTAGCCCTGCCAGTAGTATGAGTCCACTATAGTCTTTACACAGACTTCAAGTGAAAATAACTAAAATATGTTTCTCACTCCCACCACATCACTGATGCTGTCATTTAAAATACTTGATTTTAGAGCTTAGCAGCTAATAGACATATTGCAGCAAAGCCAGCTCATGTCTAATTATTTTGATAGTGATCATAAGCTGTGCAACATAAAATGCAAATAATAAAGATTTATTATACAGCTCAGTTTCATGCCTTTGATTTTAATCACCGAAGAGATTTTAGACGTAAAAGTAAACATTTACTGTTTTCCACGACGCTGTCTTATATTTGTTTGCCACCAAAAAAGGCACCAGGTCTTATTTTCAGGGGATGTCATCCACTGACTAACCTATTAGTTAGGGGCACACGTATATTGGGCACATGTGTAAAAATCAAGATAGATCTTAGTTTCAGGGGATGTCATATTTTCAGGGAAACAGGGTATTTTTAGTTCATTTTTTCACGGTATTAGAAAAACGTAATGTTCCAAACTTCAGATTTTATAAAATTGATTCAAACTCTTTGCAGAGTTTATAAAACTTGGGTAGGATTAACAATAAACCTGCCTAAACTAACAAGCCAAGACTATTTGTCAAACTTACTATTTCTTGACACTTAGCAATTCAAAGCCATGCTGGCTATTAATGCCAAGCACTTATGTTTCGTAAAACTACAAAACCCTGATAGGCTCCCAATACAGTACTTTGCACAGCAAACATATTTTCAGTTTATGTGTTACCTGTTTTCTTTTAAAAATGGGAGGAGCTTCTTACACAATCATGTAACCCTTCAATCTGATTGAAAAGGAAGAAATCTCTTCACTGGGAACTGCTCTGTCAGCAGGAATATAGATGGAAGTTCTTTGTATGTAAGAAATATAATAGGTTGCTTTATGACCTCTTATGGATTTATGGAGGAGTTGTCTTAATAACTCCAACTTTCTTCATTCACAGTTGGCATGTAATTTGCTTCATTAATTGCAACAAGATGGACTCTAGGGTGGAGTTAGAGAAATGTCCTCAAGCTCTAGGGGGATGCAAATAATACAGCCCTGCAGTTACTGGCTGTACTTTCATACCAGTGTAATGGAATCCGCTCTGATGTTGTGGACCAAGTAAGCCACAAGTTAATATATCTTTCTATGGGAGAATGAGGATGCTTCTATTTTCAGATAAATAAGTCTATTCATGATCAGAGGGTAGGACTTGAATTGGAGAAGAGGAAAGTTGAGGTGTTTCTCCTTGTTAGAAGTAACAGTGCCACTATTGATATTCTTCAAGTTGCATGCCATACAATGATCAGCAAAGCGAAACACACACAATATTCTTTTAGATGCAATTTTTGGAAATGTGATTGTTTATTAGAAATATTGAATTGTAAATACTTTTGTTCTGCAGTTTTATTCTTCTAGGACTATCACATCTGGCTTGCCAAAAATCCAGGTAATCTCTACCTACATGACAGCCAAGGGATAAGCTAATATCTGGGCTGCTTCAACCTAGAAGTGCTTTCCCTAGATTTTCCTGCTTTAGTATCAGAGAGTATCCTTTCCTGTGCTTTCAAGGAAAAAGTTGCCACCATCCAAGGCAAGTTAAATTCTAGTCCCTACAGCCAAAGTTCTCAGGAACAGGACAGCTTTGTATTGCATACATTGTACTTGTATATGTGTTTGTATTGTATCGTGTATATTAAGTTTCAGCCTGTTTATTGGACTTCAGTTTTTCTTTCAGCAACAGGTTTTTAAAATGTGATGTAAAAGAAGAGACTATAGGTCAGGTGTTTCCAACCTTGGCAACTTTAAGACTTGACTGGGGAGTTTCTGGGAGTTGAAGTCCACAAGTCTAGAAATGTTTGTGTTTGCTTTTATCTCAGTGAGATAGATTTTGGCAGTTCCTTGAAGTCATATTCCCTAATTTTTTTTTCAAAATGGATAAAAGCAATTCCCTCCCACTTTAAACAGCACTGATTTTCTGATTTTCTACAAAAGCTTATCCTGTATCAGTAAGCAGAGAAATAACAAATGACGCTAATGAAAGCATTTATTAAATTGTAAATAACCTACCTGCCATCACTTATAAACTTATTAACTGTGAATTATGTTTCCCTGAGATACCAGAGATAATAGAACTTTTCCTCTAGAGTACTAGCTCTGTATTGTAATGATAGAGGGCAGCTGGCTATCTCTGTGCAATATAATTTCAGTTGACTCTAGAGAGCTCATTCAGAAGCAATCACAGTAGTTTTGTCAGAGTAACAATAATGCCGTAGCAACTAAGAAAATGTTTGACACCCATCCTGAGTGAAGAACAGATGTCAGATAAGTATCTCTAAGAAAACAGGCTAGCTATGCTCCATTCAAGTTCCACTATATGAATTTCTACATACTCTGAAGGATTCCCCCCCTCCTTGTTCTGGCATGCTCAGTTTTCATTACTTTTATTGACTGAAAATACAAGTCAGGTTCCATTCACAAATGAAACTAACTTTTGTGTTAATATTGGGACTAAACTAAGGATGGAAAAGGAAATCATTCAGACTGCAATGAAATGAAATTTGTCTAATCCATTACAGTGGTGCCTTGATACTTGTTGTTAATTGGTTCCGGAAGGCGTGATGAGTACCAAAAATGATGAGTACCAAACAAATGTTTCCCATAAGGGAATATAGTGAGTCACAAGGCAACCAACACAGACAAATTCTAACCTGTGCGTTGAGTAGTAAACAAACAATGAGTACTAGGCAAACATTTTGCATCAAGATGCTTTGAATACCAAATTCGGTGAGTTTCAAAGCAGTTGAGTACCAAGTACTTCCTAATCTTCTATGAAAAGCGTACGCACACACAGACACACAAATCAGTTCAGTCATTTTTCTAGATTTTGTATATCACATTTGAAAACAGATCTTTATGCTCTAATCTTTCTCAGTTTACTTACAGATGTATTCTGCATGGGGTTGCCTTTGAAATTATGCCTTTGAAACCTGGAAAATATAATCAGTGAAAAAAGTAGGAGTCTAGTGACTGATGGGTGTTGCTCACCACAGAGCACATTTTACTGCATTTCAGGCCTTAAATCAGTTACTGGGAGCTGAATTCTCCTACCTGAAGTTGTTGTCTAGTAAGTGCTTCACTGAAGAAATCTTTACTCATAAACCACTTTTATGAAGAAAGGAGACTAGGAATTATGAAGTTGTTAGTCCAAAATGTGGAGTAACTTCCCCTCAGAATTAAGGCTTGCTCTATCCCTTTGAACATTCTGGAAACTATTGAAGACAAATTTTCTGAAGAGTGTTTGCTAGAATATTTGTTATCCCTATGTTTAAATTATTCCATTTAGACCTGTTAATATTATTTTCTTTGGTTACATTCTGCTGTATTGTGTTTTTTCATGGTCATTATTATAATTTAATTTTGCACTGTAGCATTGTTTAGTTGTTTCATTATTTTCATTATGTTTATTGCAGATATTTTAAATAGGGTGGATAGTTTTGTCAACTGTTTTGTAAAATTCCACAAATCAATACTGATTCCACAGGATACAGAAAAAAATTAATGAATAAATAAAAATTATCCCTATTATATGAAGGGCATGGCAACTAATTGGTTAGATAGTGTCATCCATGCAATGAACATGAATTTGGGCAAACTCTAGGAGATAGTGGGGGACAGAAGGGCCTGGCACACTATGGTCCATGGGGTCACACAGAGTTAGGCATGACTTAGCAACTGAACAACACAAATGGCTATTAAGTGTAAAGATGATTTCCTCCCTTAATATGGAGCACCTTCTGCATTAATTGATTACAGACCAACCTGGTTTGCATGAGTGAAGACAACTTTAAATGTATGTTTGCTTCCATCCCATGTGGGAATGGGAAATCTGCTTCTGGTGATGCATTTAGCACTTTGATCCACATTACATTAAATAAATGTTCCTTTTTCCAGAAATCACACAATTGCTACAGCCCTGGCAATCATACCTAGGTATGTACAATTATTATAAGGAGTTCTAGTAGTGCAGCGGTTAAAACACAGTAGTGCAGGCAAACTCTTACATTGAAGTTGGTGCTAGAAAAAAATTCAGGTTTTCAAAATCTTGCTTAGATGCCCATTGAAAATCTTAAGTCTCACTTAACTGTAATGAGGAACAATGACCTATTCTGTGAACAAAAGTATATTGCTTTTGAACTGAGACTCTATTTATAAACACCATTGCTTGCTGGAATTCTAATCCTTAATCTGTGAATAAATTGATTAAATGGATTAATTAAACTATTAAAGGAATCAGCAGGCCAGACTGATTCTAACCTGAAAGTGTGAGAAAGTTAGTAGTCGAGGCCACTGATCTCATGGAAAAAGAGATACATTTCATGCAGTTTTTAAGCTGCTTTTGGTTCTAGATCAGGGTCCAGTCCAAGCTGATTTTAATAAAAACAGTTGGCCTCTTATCATTTTCTCCTAATAAATAACATATGGTATCAGAATGAAGATGAATTTCTGTGAAGTGATGGTTTCTTATAGACCAAGGTTTAGCAAAACTGTTGTACTCCCTTGTTAAAAGAAGAAAATGAGAGCATTACTACACAACCCATAAATAGAACAATGTTAGATAGTTAATTGTAGCATTACTAGCAATAGCAGTAATTGTGAGAAGGATCTTGGTGGCACAGTGGTTTTGTTTCCTTTCCCTGAGGGAGCTTTTCTTGACTTTTGTCCACCCTGCTTATGTGCCTTCACCACTTTTGGCATGGTGGCTTTGGCCTAGTCTCACACCGGAAATAGGAAACACAATTTAATCTATGAAATCTGGAAAGGAATTTAGCCAGCTGGGGGTCCTCTGTAGAATGGAATTTTGAAAAGAGGGGAATTGAATCGTAAATCATTAACAATAGACAATACAATATGTCTCTTGAAGATTCCTTCACTTATCATTTTATGAGGTTTATATAACAACTTATCAGTTATCACCTATTGTGCAACATATTGTGCAAAGATTCTAACTCAGCTCTAGCATGAAGGTTGCCGAAGGCATTACCATTAAAAATTTATCTTGTACAATCTGGCATTATGAAAGGATGCCAGGTACCTAACAATATTAGATTATTGATAATTATTTTAGTAATATACTCTAAGAATTATGAAATACCTCTAGGGACTTTGTTGGATACAGCAGTAGTATTTAATATAATATACATTACTTTTTTGGATGGAGTTATGAAAAAATTGATTTCTATCAAATATTACTTCTTAGATTAAAATTTATTATATTTGGCATTTTGTTGTAGTAATAACTAATAAGATTATTTCCTCCCCAATTGTGATATATTATAGAATTTGTTAAGGGGGAATTTTGATTTCTTTTATTAGACAATGCTGTGATATTCAAGGTATGCTTGTGGGAAGAATCTAACCCAAGTTGTTATTTGTAGATTATATTTTAGACTAGAGTTTTTAAACTGTCATCAATTTTTTAGGTTACAATGCAATAAGATGGAATAAATAAAACATTTACTTGGTGATAATATTTCTATGGAATTAAGTTTAAAAATGGGGAGTATGTCTTTGTATATATTCTGTTAAAGAGATAATTAATTAAGATAGGATAGAATGTCCCGGTGCCTGGAGGCTGTGCGGATCTGGATGGGGACAAACAAGTTTAGGCTCAATCCCGACAAGACCGAGTGGCTGTAGATACCGGCATCTCGATTTGTCCATTATGTTCCATCATTATCCATGGGGTGGGGGAGGTGTTGACCCCCTCGGAGAAGGCTCGCAACTTGGGTGTCCTCCTAGACTCATGACTCAATTTGGAAGATCATCTCACGGCCATGGCTAGGGGGGCCTTTGGCCATGTTCGTCTGGTACGCCAGATGTGTCCCTTTCTGGATCGAGATGCCCTACTCACGGTTACTCACGCCCTTATCACCTCACACGTGGACTACTGCAACGCTCTCTACATGGGGCTGCCCTTGAGGAGCACTCGGAGACTTCAGCTGGTGCAAAATGCAGCCGCGCGGGTTGTCATGGGGGAACCTCGGTACTCCCATGT
>JANHGC010005041.1:37900-48561 GCA_027560395.1 Boaedon fuliginosus | reverse complement strand
AGCCTGAAGCCTGAAGACCAGCCTGAAGATGACGAGTGTGACCTTGTCGAAACGTCGCCAAGATTCTTCCAATTTTATGCGGGAGAAAACCCGAATAACCAAAGACTTATATATACACACACACACACACATATATATATATTCTTTGTTGTTTTATTTGATTGTTATGTACTGTTCTCAGTGAGATAGTCAGCTGTATAAATTTGATTAATATATCAGTAATGTTATGATGCAGTTCTCTAGTCAGTATACAAAGCCACTAAGGCTAATGAAAATACTACACAACACACAAACATCCATATATAGGAAGTTTTCCAAAGATGTGCATGTGTCAGGAAAATGGTGGCATAAACACTGTGCTTTGCAACTACAGTTACTAAATCTGTGGGTATAAAGAACAGCCAGTGAATAAAACTTTTGCTCTTAGATCCAGTTGAAGTGGATATTGGAGCTTAATGCTTCCCAAAAAGGAATGATCTACAACACTGTGGGTATGATAAAGTTGGGGAAAGTTCTTATCATACCTATCTAGAACTTCCAGTCTCAACACACTGAAAGTTTTACAGCTTTCTCAATCTAGTGATATTTCAGTTCATTATGTCTCTCAGAAAATAATGGCTAAACCAGGGGTGGACAGCTATGAAACTTTATTACCTGTGGACTTCAATTCCTAGAATTCCTGAGTCAACTATGCTGGGTCAGGAATTCTAGGAGTTGAAGTCCACAGGTCATATAGTTGCTATAGTTGTCCATTAAATTTTTGGAAAGAGTTAGTCAAACCTTTACAGGAAAAGATTAAAGTAATCAGTTCTAAATTACTGCAAGCTGAGAATTCACAGCCAGTCAAAGCAATTCAGATAAAATTGCTAACATAAAAAGAGAACCAAATGTAATGCAGACATTCTGAAGAATCAAAGCAAGAGGTTTAAATTAATGCTTTTATGAATGGATTTTATGAAGGGGGTAAATACATTTAGCATCAAATTAAATTTTACCAAACAAACCATTAAATTGCTGAACTTCATCTTCATATGAAGATAGTAAATCTTCCCATACATTATTGGGCCCAAAGCCAATAAGATTCATTCAAGGAATATTATTGCCCTTTTAGCTGAATTACTGAAAAATAACCAGGGAGTTTGTCAAAATAAATACAAGCTAATTTGGCTGCAATTGGTAGTGTTAAACTCTTTTTTGAACCATTCATTAGAAAGCCATCATAAGAAGATTTTGTTTCTTTACAAAAAAGTTGCAGCAAGTTAGAATAAAATATAAATAATGCTTCCTAGTGAAGACTGGTTTTTTAAGATGTAAGATGTACAATAGCAGCATTGCTATAGCACAAAACAAAGTTTTTTTTTTTTTTTGTAGAATACAGAAATTCTTCAGCGACAAAATACTTACACATTTTGCCTGACAAAGAGGGAAGAAAAGATTATTTTAGTCAAAAATGAAAGCAAGCAAAGTCGAAAACATTGTTCCTTTAACACGAGTTCAGAAAAAGGCTTTTGTATCAGGGACAATATCAGTCCTGTAAAATTGCTTTTGAAATTTCCAAAATGCTGACTATTATTGCACCGACTCTTTTATTTGCTTTAATTCAAATATGTGACCAATTAAAGGTCATATTTCCACTGATGTCCAGGAAGGATGATTATAATGGCATGCAATTGCACAGCAAAGATCTAAAAAAGTGAGGCTTATGCTTATGTGAGTTTGCGGTCTAGTTTGCAAGTTATTCAGGGAGGCTCATTCAATTTCATTGTACACATGTTGTGCATTGACAATAAAGGTTTGAACTTTAAATAATTATTTTGCAAGAGTGTTTTCTCTGGAAATTTCAGAACAAATAGTAAATTCTTTTTTGAAGTTACCTCAAAGAAGTTAGCATATGGAGATAGAGATATACTTGGGGAGATATAGTATAGCTAGACATACCAAAAGGTTTATATATATATATATATGCTTGTATCCATGTGTGTCCATGTATATATATATATATATGCACATATATATACTGTATATACACACATTCTCCTGAATGAACACACAGATGCACACACCACACATGGAAATGTTTATAAGAGACAACAAACTTTGAGTGTTTTGCCCTTTATAAAGAACAATATATCAAACTCAATCTAGAAAATAATATTTCAAGAGTTATGTTCCCCACATGGGGGGGGGGTCTTGCTTTAAACTGGATGATTCTCCGTTGACCCCCATTTCTAACTCTTTCCTTATTTCAAAATAAAAATATATGGTTTCCAAATGGTCAAAATTTGGTTCTAATCTATTCCAAAATCTAATCTTGGAATATTGAAAAACAGCAGTGAAACCCAAGTTGGATTGATTGCAATGGGCAAATCCATGGCAGCTGTGATTTGTCTGCCAGTAACTGGCACCCCCACCTCCCCCTTAGTCCAGTTTTATGATTCCTCCCCTCCTCCCCAATTTTTTATATTTGACATTTATCTAATTCACTTATATCGATGGGTCAATCCTGGGCACAATTAAACTCCACCTTTACAATTCCCTATGGTAAAAACCCAAAAACTTTGCCTTTGAACACTTCTTCAGTGAATAGAATGGAATTTCAGCAAAATCAGCCTGTCTGTCTGTGTCTGTCTGTCTGTCCGTCTGTCCATCCATCCATCTGGCTGGCTATTTTCTAGTTACCATCCATCCATCTGTTTACCAAATTTATTTCCTGCCTATCTCACAATTCAGGTGACTGTAATTTTAATGATTACCACTACACTTTGACATGGAGATTAAAAAAGAGTTGAAGGTAGCATAGAAAATGTAAGGCACTGATTTTCACTCTGGGAGAGGAATAAATAAGGAAATAAATATCTCTAAAATATATATATTTCAAAGCCATTGGAACTCTTCTTGGGAAAGTATTTTCTAAATAAGTTTCACACTGCTGTTTTAAATAGTCATATTTTACATTCCTGGCCTATTTGAAGCATCCACTTAAAATATACACAATCTGCAGGCAATATATGGAAATTAAAATTGATGGAAATTGATGGCAATCCAGGTTCAAAAGGAAAAGGGGGCACAGGGGACAATGATGTTGCCCTTTTCAACAACTTTAAAAGCTTCCTGGAAATGACATGATTGATTTCAAGAAGGGTCAACCAGCACATTCACTCAAGCTCCAGTTCATTATTTCCCTTTTGGATCCAGATCACTTCACAATCCGAATAAATATTTACATATATTTTCAAAAATAATGACTAAATAATAAATTTATAGAGTCAATCAGCAGCATGAAATGAGATATTTAGATTCATTCCATTTCAGGAAAATTAGTTTTCTCTCTCCTGGAATTTATGCCTATTTAGACATGGAGAATCTAAAAAGAATTGTTTAGAGTAGACAAATCAAATGACAAAATTATTAAATTGGATCTCAGTAGACTTCTGGGTGCCATTCAAGGTGCTGGTTACCACCTATAAAGACCTTCATGGTTCGACTCAGGTGGTCTCCTCTGTCACAATGCTTGCCCTTTGGACCATTATACCCCAAAAGATTCATTTGTCCCTGACACTGTTGCTATTTTGTAAACCTTTGAAGACATGCAGTTTGAATAACTCTGACCTTGAAATAACCTCTGAGATCATCTTACTGACTTTGGAAGGATGGAAGTCTGAACCAACCTTGAGCTGGTCAGGATTTAACTCCAGACTATGGTCAGAGTTTGCCTGCAATGCTGCGTTCTAACCACTGTGCCACCAGGGCTCTTTTTCCCTATTATTTAGTGGAACTGATTTCACCTTTGAGGCCAATAGCAATAGCACTTAGACTTATATACCGCTTCATAGTACTTTACAGCCTAAGTGGTTTACAGAGTCAGCATATTGCCCCCAACAATTTGGGGCCTCATTTTACCCACCTTGGAAGGATGGAAGGCTGAGTCAACCTTGAGATTCAAACAGCAATCAGCAGAACTAGCCTGCAGTACTGCATTCTAACCACTGCATCACTGCAACACCACCATTTATCTTCTTATTCATTTTATCTATTTTATTTATAGTTTTATCTCTTATGTTTGCCACCTACAGTCTCAATTGTGAGATGGGCTGCTGCATAAATGTATTTATTATTTACATTTATATCCTGCCTTTCTTCCCCAGTCAAGGGGAACAGAAGGTGGAAAATCAAATTAAATCATTGAAAGATAGCTGATCATGCATATTAATTCCCAAATTTTATCCAAATTGGGAAAACAAATCAAGACTCACCAGACCAACATTGAATTCAAGATTTTTGTGCCATCTTCAAAAGGAACACTATCAGGATTTTCTAGGTTATATACAGCTTAATCTAATTGGTTTTTTAAAAAAAGTTTTCTTAAACTTAAAAAGAAGCCATAATCAACTGTATTTTGTTTTTGTAAATAGCAGAATTCTTGGACTCAGAATAAAGCAAAATTAAAAATTAAAAATATCACACTAAAATTAGTATAATCAAAAAAAAAATACCAGATTAGCTGGATGACCAGTGGAGGCCATTTTTAAGATGCTCCCACAGCCAGAAGCTTCGGAGTTGCTCCCAGCTCAGGAAATGTTTGATCCCACTTTCTCAGTGTATGGAAAAATGGGGGGGGGGGAAACACCTCTCCTTTGCCAAACTTTTCACTTTAAATGGTTTTAGCTATACTGGTTCAGTTTGATTTTAATTGTACTGATTGTACAGATACATTCTAGATTCTGCATTCTGTTTTATTTTCGTAAAAGATTTTGCTGCTTATAAAAGTATAAAGATTGGTGTAAATTTGATAATAAATCAAAATCAAATGTTGCCAGGGGTCTAACTATGGAGTACATCTCATAAAACCATGTGAAACATATTAAGAATTAGAACTTATTCCATTTTCCAGTCCAGAAGATGGTGCTTAGTTGCAATATCAGCAGAGGTGGAGTTCAGCCAGTTCCGACCGGTTTGGGAGAACTGGTAGTGATAATTTTGATGGGTTCGGAGAACTGGAAAATACCCCCTCTTGATTGGCTGATCGTAGTAAATACTACCTCTGATTAGCATGCCATGCCCACCAAGCCACACCCATAGAACCGGTAGTAAAAAAATTGGAATCTCACCATTGAATATCAGCATAGAATTTGGGCAGAGATGCTCTTGATATTGATTTGTTAAAATATAGCACATTCACTCTCTTTGCCAAAAGATTATTTAAAATATTTAATCATTTAAAATAATTAAATAATTAAATATAATAATTAAAATAATCAATAATATGATTGAGAAGTGAGTCCCTGTAAAAAGACACATGACACTCACATTCTCTTTTATCTTGTACACATGACACTCACATTCTCTTTTATCTTGATTGACAGGGCAACTTCCTTGGGAGGAGATATACTCTCATATATACATTTACATTAACACACACTTTTTAATGGGCCCACTTCCACAGCGTTTTAATTTTGAGTGCTGAATATAGTGCCAATGTAGAGAAGCAGAGAAAAGTAAGCCCTGTTAAGACAGGAGAGTTATTATTTTTAAAAAATTCTTTTAAGCTATTAAGAATTGGAAAAAAAGTGTGTGTACACTCTTGTAAACTGTGTTATGAATTTATGGATAAAAGTATTGGAGGAATGGCAGAATTCCAGCTGTTGGCAATCTAAGAGCTGTTGGGCAACATAATTAAAAAAAAAAACACAGTAAAACGTCTTCTGTCTGGATGCCAGAGGTCAACTGCAATGAGGGAAAGTCATCAATACTTGTATAATAAAGAAGACATGGAATAGAGATGGTGTCGATTTTCTGACTATTGACAGCAAAAGTGAGAAAAATGTAGTTTCGGAAATGCAGCTCTTTTTAGTTCAGTTAACTATTAAATTTCTTTCCATCATCTTATGAAAGAAATATAAAAAGACCAAATTGTCATAGTATGCAAATGCATTGGAATGTTTATAAAGTAAACAGCCTCGATGGCGCAGTGGTTAAATGCAGCACTACAGCCTGTCTCTGCTGACTTGTTCAGCAGGTTGTCAGATCGAATCTCACCAGGCTCAAGGGAGACTCAGACTTCCATTCTTCTAAAGGTCGATAGAATGAGGACCCAGATTGTTTGGAGGCAATATGCTGACTCTGTAACTGTTTGGGGAGTGTTGTAAAGCTCTGATAAACAGTGTATAAAATCTGAGTGCTATTGCTATCTATGTCCTAAACTTCCCAGAGTCCTTCGGGAGTTGGGCGGCATAAAATTGCAATTAATTAATTAATTAATTAATTAATTAATTAATACTAAATTCTTTTTTGCATGATTAAAGGTGTCTTTCAAAGTTCAATCCAGTCCTGTGAATTTTTTTTTTTAGGGAAAAGAAGCAAGCAACTAAAAACGAAATACAGCCCAAGACCCTTCTCTCTACAGATTCTGATATATGGCACGTTATTGTAATTTATATACTGTATAAATTTATATACTGTGTAACATTGCAGTACTATGACTTTCTAAATTGATCATGAATTTCTGTAATTCCTTCCCCTCCCCTTTCTTAGGAATGAAACTATGATTTCATTGGAATTAGACCTGGTCATGAAATAAATATACCAGTGAATAGTTTTAATAATTGTGTTTTAATCTTTATATCATAGCACTTTATGGTTCTACACTAGGCCACTTAAGGGCTGTCCAGACCAATTAGGGAGCAAAGACCAGCATGAGTTCTGACAGGGTTCTCACTTGGCCTGAACAAACCTCTTAATTGTTGTGTGTTTGTTTTTGTGTGTATGTCTGTGTCACTTTGAGAAACTGCATTGCAAGATTAGCCCCATGCGGTGGAGCATGCTCCATGAAGGATGGAAAGAATTGGCGTAGAGAAGATTTGTACCAAAATTCGCTCGGCTATTTGGTCTTTTTTGCATAAGTGTATAAAAGCATCAAAAGGGTGCTTTTCATCCATAAAATATATTCATTTTCTAGATATCGTGCAAATAACAGCCCCGAGGTTAGAAAATGTTGACCTATTTTCTCCCTTATTTCTTTCTGTGTTGGAGAAAGTCAACTTAGTGCCATTGTGCGAGCCCTGCTGTCGCTTTCTGAGAGAGCAGCAGCCCTATCCTTTCCTGAAAGTTCTTTTTTTTTAAGACCCCAAGGGAAAGATATTTTCCTCCCATCAAAGGACAAGCGGCTTCATGGAAATAATTCATGCAATCAATCTTATTTTCCCTTCGCTCCTCACCATTCTGACATTATGAGGAATTTCATTTTGCTAGTCCCCTCCCATGCCTTCCTAATCGACTCAAGGCAGTTTACATTAAAAGTTAAAACATTTAAATATGGTGAGATAAGATAGAAAATAGCATTAAGATCAACATAAAACCCATATTAAAAGTATTAAATATTAAAAGGGAGGCTTAACGACCTCTACGGAAGGTTCATCTACAGCGAGCGGGTTTAGGAAGTGAAGTGTGAAAAAGTTTGGTAGCTTTTGAAGGCTTTTGTTTACACCCAACAAACTCCCCTTCAGTGGTTGGTTCTTCTCTCCCTGAGGATTTGGTTAGCCTCTCAGCAGCTTGTGTTGTGTCGATAGCAGATGCACGGAGTATACATGTGGATATAGAATTGCAAATGAGTTTTGAAGATTTCCTGTTTGTGATGTGTGGCTGTGTATGCTTAAACTCTTGTCACCTGGCTGGCAAGGAAGGTAGATTAGGTAGGAAAAAGAATATCCATGTGGCTGCTCAGAATATAGGGGGAGGAAGTTGCAAAGGGATGGGGGACATTTTTATGAATTTGTCCATTTGGGACCAACTGGGATCTAGATTTTTCTGGAATCTGCCCACAAGCAGTCTAGGCAGACATGGCTCAAAATGACACAAGGAAATCATCCCACAAGCATTTGCATTTGATGATTCTTCATGCAGGGCCAATGAGATGTAGAATAAAAAACTGAGCAGAATACAGATTGTTCTCAAGAGCTGTAGAAATGCAAATGAGAAAGCATGGTAGACATGCCTCATTAATTCAATCCACCTACAAGCTAAATAGACTCAAACTAATGGCTGATTATGAACAAGTCTTGAGCAAAAGGTAGAGTGCTTTTCCTCTGTAAACCATTTAAAGGAAACTTTACAAAGAGAGGAGATAGTACAATAATGGCCAAAAAGTGGCACAGGTGACAATTTTGGGGCCAAACATTATGGACTTTAATGTAATGTAACCCAGACGTGAAAGCCCATTTAAAAAAAAATCAAGTTCCCTATGCATACCTACCAAGGTCAGAATAGTGAAAGCACTGGCATTTCTTGTGAAACTCTATGGAAGTAAAACCTGCTGAAGAAACAGGAGAGAAAAAGAATCAATGCTTTTGAGCTTTGGTGTTGATGAAGAAACCTGAGGACACAATGGAACAGCCAAGAAAAGTGAAAAAAAAGATAATCAAACAAATTCACCCAAAGTTCTCACTCCAGGCACAAATGACCAGAAATTATCTTACTCTAAACCGGGTGTCAAACTCGTTGAGGGCCACATCAGGGTTGTGTTTGATCTTGGGGGCCAATGTGGGTGTGGCCAATGTGGGCATGGCCAGTTTGACATCGCTTGTGTCAGGGGTGCCTGTGGTGGCTCAAGCGCTCTGCCAGCAAAATTGAGCTCGGGCGGGCTGCACAAACCCCCTTGGGCTCCATTTTCAGCTGCGATGGCCTCCTGCAGAGCCTTTGTAGTCCAAAACAGAGCCTGGGAGGTCCCAATTTCCGTTTTCACTGGCAGAGGCACTATGTGGCAGTCCTTCACTGTTTCCATGGCGGTCCCTTGGGTCAGATCTAAGCACCCTCCAAGCCTTGCGTTTGACACCCCTGCTCTAGACACATTATGCAAAGACCAGACTCTTTGGAGAAGGCTTTCATCTTGGTAGAAGAGAATAGTTTGAACACCTGGAACATGAAAAGGACTCATTTGCAGCCTGATTGGAAGAACCAAATTTGAGACAGATTGTCATGGAGAAAATCAGTCTATGTTGATGATGGCAGATAATCAAATGGACATGCAACTCAGTGCTTTTTACAATTCAGGAAATATTGTCTTCTATGTGTGGTGCAGTGTAAATTAGTAACCCATTAGTAACAAAAGGACATTAAACTGTTGACAAAAGCCTACATGCTTAGCGATGTAAATAAATCCAACTAAACATGACAAAAATACAGAAAATGCAAAAGAAACAGAGAAGAAAAACCAGAAAGGGGCTGGGGGAAGAGGGTAGGAGATATACCACAGCTGGAGAACATGTGGTTGTTGGAGGCCAGCAATCATACTGAAAATCAGATTTCCTATTCTACTTCAGACATTGAAACCTTGTTTTATCCACTATATGGATTTCATTGTCACAAGACTAGGTGATGATCATTCAATGGCTTTAGATAAGGATTGGATAAAGACATTGCCTGTGAAGAGCTACTAATCTTAAAATGCAGTCTTATCTCCAGCATGTTCACACTCCAAATACCAGTTTCTAAGGAATAATAGTCAGTTGATGTTTCTCCTAACATCATTTAACAATGGGAATTCTGGTTAGGTTTGTTGACAGAGGACTATCTATATACTGTAACTGAAGTTGCAAGAGATAGGGAGTCTCACTACTTTGCATTACCTTCCATTCAGTTGCAAATTTTACCCTACCAGACTTAGATGCAAGAGGAAAATGACTAGTTCATTTTCAAAGAGTAATTGTTCCCCTTTAGGCACTTACATATATTATGCATCTTCCTTTATTAATTCACTGTTAATAATTGGAAGTTTCTCATATTAATGCTAATTTGGGTAAATCTTCCATTTCTTTCACTAAATTTGGTATTCAGTCTTGCTCTGCACTTAGCTTCTTGGATTCACTTTGTTAAAAAAAAAAGATCTATTATATTTATGGTAAAAGCCTTTGGCTTATATGGTAGAGGTGTATTCACTGAACACAAGTTTGGTTCAATCCTGATATTGGCAGCTTTAAAAAAACCAAATTCAATAAGGATACTTCCAAATTCAAATTGGCTAAAAGTAAGATTTACCCTTATTGATTAGAAGGGGAAAGCAAAAAGGTTTCTTGCTTTTAACAGAATGGGATGAAATTTGTGGTCACCATATAGACTTCTAAGTCCAATACTAAGGCTCTCTAACCTTGAAAAATATGTGCAAAAATATATATGTATGTATATACGGTACTATGTTTATTTGGAACTGATATGTATTTTGATGTGGAAGTTAGTCACTTGATTGTATTCTACTCCTTCTCCTTCTCTTCTTACTTTATAAACAATAGTTAAATTACTGATGCAATGGCTCAGCAGTTACACATGCTGACCTTGTTAGCTGTAAAACTGACAGGCCAGGATTGAAGACCCAAGTGTTGCACAATGGAATGAGCTCCCATTACTTGCCCAATGTGCTGTCCCACTCACACACGTAATTGTGGTTTAGTGGATTTATTAATATTCCCCTGCAACTCCCTTCACCAAAAACCCAGAACTGCCCCAATTAAATCCAGTCACAAGCAGACCAATGCTAGCCCACAGAGCAATGGCCAATGAGTCCACAAGGCACTTGAAAGTTTGGCAATCAAAATAAATTTATTTATTTATTTATTACATTTTTATGCCGCCCAATTCCCGAAGGACTCTGGGCGGCTTACAACATGGATAGC
>JANHGC010005040.1:0-15624 GCA_027560395.1 Boaedon fuliginosus | reverse complement strand
CTGAAAGACTCTGGGCAGCTTACAACGTAGATAGTAATAGTGCTCAGATGTTATATACTGCTTATCAGAGCTTTACAACACTCCCCAAACAGTTACAGAGTCAGCATATTGCTCCAAACAATCTGGATCCTCACAGGTTCACCCATGAGGTCACACTTAACAACACACCTGAGAGAAGGGTTTAGGAGCAATGACCCTTAACAGCTCTCTGACTACTCACCTAAGAACGTATTCAGATTTGGTGAGAAATGAAATAACTCTGGAGGACATATATGGGGTCTCCATAACCAACTTGCTCAGATTGAAAAGCAACTTGGATAAGCAGTCCAGGTGCCATGACTAAATTTCCAGACAGTCACAAACATGCTACTTTATTGTCTTATCTGTTATCTATTCATCCATCCTCATCCACAGAGGTTCATTGGGAGACTATGGGTCAGTCACTCTCTCTCACCCAACCTTTCTCACAGGATCGAAAGAAAACAACAACATTTTGTTTACTGCAGGGCTCTTGGAATTATAGATTGCCTCTTGGCATTTTTGGATCATCAACTTTAAATGCCTTTTGGCACAGAACCACATGGGTTTACAAATGCCATCCATGAGTGGAAATAACTCCATGCTTTGCCAAGTTTCATGGGAGAGACTGGATCAATCTATGTTGTCACTGTTTTCTAACAAGCTCCTTATGGCGCACGCACATAAGTGGCATCTGGTAATTCACAGTACAAGGATTATTTAAAATTCTTTATGATCTCTAGGGAATATGGAAAGGAAAACAATAGCAACAACAAGAAATCACTTGTACTCAGTCTGAAGTACAGTGTCTGTAAACCATTACCTTCATTTAAAAGAAAGGAAATTAGTTTGTAAATTTAAGTAAAAAAAATGGTTTAGGGACACAAGTTGTTTTTTTCCTGAAATGTGTTATACCTGCTGAGAAATGCTACCTTGTTCATTAGAAGCATCCACATGACAATAGCATAGGGTTACTTATAATTAGATGCCCATGTGTAAATACAATGATTAGATAAGCCACATAAACATAATTATTGTATCTTCTAAAAAGCCAGGAAAGATGGTTTCCATTGGGGAATGATTATTAAAGTATAACAATCTCCTCTTTTGTTAGTAAATATTTTAATACTACATGTTCATGTAAAGTGAAATAATTATTATGAGGGGACAAATCTGTTTGGTGGGTTGAGCCCTTATATCTTAAAAAGTATTACAATAGTGGAGGTCAATTACAGTGATGACTCATTAAAAGGAATTAAAATACTCCTATAAAGTTGCAACAGATGGTTCTCTGATTCTTTTAATAGTCTTCTTAAGATGTTTAGAGTAACGGTCTTGCATTAATATAACAAGATTATAATGAAACCTAAGTTATTGGAAGTTGCTTGCAAAGTATGTCCCTGTTGTTGCATAATTGCCAGAGATAAAGTATAAATTGGGAATATTGTTGAATTAGTCATAATGCCCTTGAATACTTCATTTAATATACATTTTTTTCCTCCCCAAATCTTCAGGGTATATGAAATTATAACTGTAAAAGGAAACGATTAGCAAAATCAAAGAGAAAAGAAATATATATATATATATATATTTGTTCTTAAATCCAGCATGATGATTTGCAATCAACATTTTTAATGGGAAATGTTTTATATTTACTGTAAATGTCACAAATTTCCAAATGATGTATAGAAAGGAATCCTCAGTGTTCTTCTAGCTTGGTTGTTTGCCTGCAAATATTTTATTACCCAACTAAGTAATGTCATCATGAGTATGAGGTTTGCTCATTGTTTATTTACAATGGATTGTCTTGTCAGATGTGGGGTGTGTGAGTTTTATTCTTGGTAGTTCCTGGCAAGCTACTATATATACACAGGAAGCAGTAAACCTCACATTCACCCTGCTGATGTTAGGTAAAGAAACATCTGCAAGCAAAAAGTCAAGCTCAGAGAGCACCAAGGACTCTTTGGTTCAGTCCTGAGCTACATTATATACTCTCTTCTACTGGAATATATAGTGCCTACCTGGTAGATGTTTCCAGATAGCTAGTTTTAGGGAACTTGTGGCTCTGTTTACTTTCTGTAACCATGCACTGATTTCTGATGTCATACTGTCTGACTCTTCCAAAAAAGAAAGCATTGGAATGTGATGCTGAAGTATTGCCCAGGTTTTAGAGTTCTCCTCACAAAGATTCCTTTATTTGCCTTTATATAGATGTAGGGTCAGATTAAGGCCAGTTTATGTCCTAAATATAAACAAACAATTGGTGCCCTCGACGGAAGCAAAATTCTCACACCATGAGATGGAAACAAATGTGATATCTGACAACACTTTGAAACCAAATGTTTAAACTGGAGTCACTCACCTTGCCAAAGAATTTTTTTAAAAAGCATATTAAAGTTTAACACGACAGATTAGGATTCCGAAAAAGTCCTATAAAATTGAGCATGTAAGTGAAAGAGTTAAGAGTGTAGTATATTAAGAACCAACTGAAAAGATTTGAAGTTGCTGCCCAGATGTATCCATTATGAAGTGCTGTCCCTGAGTGAAGACTTTCCCCTGTGCAAGGCCAGGCTGCAAAGAAGGGAGCTTCACTAGGATGGTTGTCTCTGATTGGTCAAAGCACAGCTTGTAAATACGCAGCCAATAAGAGACCAGAAAAAAGTGTATATATATCCGTATGTTATTCTACCAGAGTATGTTGCCATTCGACCTTGTTGTGAGCTGAATAAATCACTTCTTGTTAAGTCTCTGCACCAATGTTTATTGAACCCATGACTTACATGCTTATTTTGCTGAATGGTTCCCCCAGTGTTGTATAAATACACATTTTTTTTCTTGTTAGGCTAAAAACCAGAGTTGGTATCCGAAAATCAGAGTGGCTTCAAATTATTAAAAATGCAATCCCCTTCCTCAAGTTTAGAGTTTGAAAAGTCTGTGTGCATGTCTAGAAAGAGAAAGTTGATGTTCGTTCCTTTTTTCTGCTTTCCACAACCAGAAGACTATTATTATTAATAGTTATTATTGCTTTATTTTCAGAATTGATATATGCCTGGATTTTCAATGAATATCCAACTTTTGTGCACCAGGATAATCGCCGCTTTGTTTCGCAAGAGACTGGGAACTTATACATAGCTAAAGTAGAGAAATCAGATGTGGGAAATTATACGTGTGTTGTGACAAACACAGTAACAAATACCAGAGTGCGAGGGCCTCCTACACCTTTAATCCTGAGAAATGATGGTAAGATTTTTATTATATTCTAATAAGATTCATAAGAAATGCTAAAAGGATAAAATTCTAAAGGATAATACTAAAATTTTACATTCTGTACAGATACAATGAAAAGTAATTATTAAGATTTGGCCCTGAACAAGAGTTCAGATTATTATTCATTTTAAATATATGAATGAACTTATACTTGTGATGCTTTCTTAGGTAATAAACTGAATTTTACAGGACACCTGTGTGTAAAACTAGCAAGAAAATTAGCAAACTAGTCTCTGATACCTAGATCTAATTCTGTAAAGGGTCAGATGCCACCCCTCCTCTGCCTTTGTGGGCATGGCTGGCAGATTTGCAGGCCAAGAAGCATGGCAGCCATTGGATGGTATCAGCCCCACTAGTAAGGAGGCCACTGATATGTTGCTGCTACCATCCAGAATGTTCCACCCCTCCTCCTTCCCTCATCCTGAGAGATTGGGTGAAAATTGTACTTAGCAACCTGCCTCCTACACCCCCATTCTAAGCGCATGGGGCATAAAAACCAGGTGGTGGTCCATTGAGTTCAGTCGTAGCAATCTGAATGAACATTAAGTGAAATATGATAAGATTTGGGGCTTGAAGTAGTAATGTAATGTAGTAAATTTGTATGTTAAAATTAAGCATCATAAAATAGCCCTGCTATTTATAGTCTTCATTTTCCTGTTCTACATTTCCTATAATACAGCTATTTAAATGCAATTCATTCATCAATATTCATATGTTAAGGCAGTTAATATAAAGGACCATTCTTTTGGGATGCAAAAAAGTAAATTAAAGGGCAATGAATGCAAACAAAAATAATATATGTTATAGGAATATGACAGCTGTATTTAGATCCCTTTTTTAAAAACACTGACATTTGCATGGCCAGTATGTTTCAATATATAAGAGGAATTAGTTTCATTATATAGAGCATATGGTTATTAAATTAGTAGATTAAGTGGCAAATTCATCCATTTTTAATGTCCTGATTACATAAATAAGAACTATATAATCTAAAAATGTTGGTGCTAGACCTATTGCAATACTTAACACTCCTTATAAGCAGGATGAATAACAAAAAGACCAAAAAAATGCTATCCTTTTGCGGGGGGAATCAAACTTAAAGGGATACTTAGACATCTCCATGGAAATATGACTTGATATCTGGAAAGTTATTAAAACTGTAATATATTACAGCTCTTGAGTAGTTGTCCCTGTTTTCCCTATATATCTTTGAATGACTATGCAAGACTCTAAATACTATTTATAGCATATAAATGTACATTTATTTAGCTATAAATAATATTTCATATCTGCATTTCATTTTTTTCATTCTACTTCCTAACCAGCTTCTCAGGGGCCCTAGAAAGTATAACTTTACCTGTTTCTTTGCACTTTTTTGAAAACAATATTTATGTTTCTTTTTATTGTATGGCAGATTCAAAAATAATTTCCTTAACCCATTGGTCAGGCTATTACAATATCAGGCGGCATTTCCTCCATGGGGAACTAAAATGTATCAAAACTGGACATGCCAGGCAATGGTAAAAGTAGACTTATTGTTTAGACAATTCCTGGATCAATATAAGACCAGTTTGTGGCTTCTCTGGCGAGATGGTGTTTATTTAATTGCCCAAGTGCAACATAAAAAGCAGTCTGTGTGGCACAGAATTTGTCAGAAAATAGTCTTTGCTCTGGTCCTTCTATACTAAGAATTGTCTTCATATTTAGGCTTGTCTTCTACAATCTATTCTAAGTACACTTTCAGCCAGTCCTCAATTACCCTGTAAGTGCTGGGAGTAATCAGAGTGCAGAGAAAGAGTAACAGTGGCAACAGGGGAGCCATAGCTTTAAAAATAGCTTACAACTGATCGTCCATTTCCCTCAATTGAAGTAGTTTCATTACTTTTCTCTACAGAGAACAACTTGTTGGCAAAGTCCCTTTTTTGATTTCCTGGGCAGCCTGAAATAGCAAATCTGTTTGGTTTCTCATTTGTGCTGAAGAAAGAACCCAAAATTTTAACTGTAGTTTTGTGACTACAGGATTTCGTCCAGATCAGGATTTTCTGGTGGCATGAATGTAGACAGCTTAGCTACGTGTTTTGTGTATTATGGCAGCTAACACCATAGCATTAAACTATGAGCAGCCATTGTACAACCTGTTGACATGGCTGAAGTAAGCCCAGCAAAAGATGAAAAGATATTGAAACTAAACAATGACAAGTTAATAGGGTGAATAAGAAAAACAAGGTCTCAAGGCTGTACAAGAGATAAACATGTAGATGGAGTAAATTGAGTGGAAGATCAGCAACAGGGCAGCCTGCCAGGCTCTTTTCAGAAACTGGAGTAAGCCAGCATTAAGCCCTGAAATAGTGCTGACAAACTCATGGGTAAGCAAAAACAGCAAGTGAGGAACAATGCAATCTGCGTGACTATAGCATAACACAGTACCTTTGCCAGTGAGATACTGCTCTATGAAGTGTGAAAGATAAGGTATAGTTATGCAGAGATAGAAAAATGAAACAATCTTAGAATGTTACACAGAAACACCATAGCAAGTCAAGAAATCAGCATTGAGGTATAAGTTGCTATCCGTAGCTTAAACATTACATAATGACAGGATAAGAGATGATCCTAACCATGAAAGTGGATAAAACAGATAAAGAACAAACAGTTGAGGGACAGTCACCATGAAGACAATTTCATTTCAAAACAGCTGAGCAACAGCAGGACTCCTTGTTTTCTTGTTCTTCAAAAGCCATTTGATCAGTGTGAATCTCTGTGTGTGAGAGAATGAATAGGGAACATCTATAATGCTTTAAGCACCAAATTGTCTCTTACAAAGAATTGTGAACAGAGAACATTCACTGAGCCAGCTCCTATATATCCATTATATATTGTTTTTTACATTGAGCAGTTTTATCAGTATACATTTATCATAAAATTGTAACATATTTGATGTTGTTATGATATTTGTCTTGCTTAATGTTTATTGATTCCCCAAACATATCCGATCTTTCAGCATTGGGGAGTAAACAGTTAAATTTTGATCTTTTGAAATTCTGAAAGCTTCTCAAACCTAGATATGTAAGGCTCCCACATAACCAGAGATTTAGTTAGATGGCTCCATTCTTAAGGGTGCCATTTTTTTTTCTTCACTTAGGGTTTGGTATTTGGAGTTTTTAGAAGATTTATTAGTATGGGTTTTTATGTTTGCATTTGCTGTTTTTATATTTTTTTGTTTATCCATTATTGTGGACCACCCAAAGTCATCTGTAGTGAGATGAGTGGCTATATACCCTTGATTGTTAAATAAATCAATAAATAAATATATGAATCTTCCCAAGCTGGAAAATATCAACATGATCGTTTCTGAATATATTAATGGAAGTTATAGCTTATGGTAATCTTAGTGTAATTCTATGTTACCATTCAGTTGAAGTACACCTATTAGAGTAACAGTTATATGAGTTAGTTTCTAAGAAATAGACATTCCATAAGTAAACAAACAAACAAATAAATAAATAAGGCAATAGGAATGCAATAAAAACAGCACTAAGTATCGATAGATTTACACATTGTATGATCTTTACTTGACATTTATTTTATACTTTATCACTCTTCAGGTTACTTTCTGTAACTCTGTGTGGCACGCCAATTTTCAACAAACTCAAGATAGAAAAAATGTTCTCTTCTAAGTGATTTTTTTCTTTATTCAAATTCAGCCTTGTTTTTAGCTGTTTTACTAGTTCCCTTTCCGCAGCTGAAGTAGCTTTGCATTCTGCAGAGTTCTAGGGTTAACATTCCATGCAGGAGGCAGCTGCTGTTATCTTCTTCCATGGATAAAACGTCAACAGATCACTTTAGAGTATAAGCCAGCCAACAGGGGAGCATCCTCCATAGCAGTCATAATGGCTCAGAATCAAAGATGCAGGGACTCCAGCTGTCTGCAAACTGTATTTTGGAAAATGATACTTTTGAATCTTAATCCCATATTCAATGCCTTACAATTGTAGTTTTCCTATTATACTTAATCTTGAATTGATCCCTATAGATGGAGAAAAATAAATACAAAGGATACCCCCTGAAATTTATAATGTAATGCTCATGAGTTTATTCTCCAGGAAATCACATTAACGCTTAGTGGAATCAGCTCATTTATATGTTGACTGAGCATAAACATGACTTCTTATGTAAACTAATATTTAGATATATTTTATTCATTCAAAAATGTGACTATGATCGGTGATTTACAAAGGCAGTAAAACCTGTATAACACCATTGAAGATAATTTGTCTCTTGGTATTATTTGGATCTCTGATGGCCTATAGTTCTTCATTAGGTCTTCACAAGGCACTGATTATATTTTATTAGTGCTTTGCTGTTCATAGAATGTTGTGTGTGTGTGTGTGTGTGTGTGTACACTTTCTATGAACGCTTTCTTTGTTTTAACTGGTTTTAAACTGTATGTTTTAAATTTAACATTTTTAATATGTTTTTTGTATTTGTGTACTGTTATTAGATAGTTTAATTGTATTTTAACTTGGTTTAATTATATTTTACTGTTGTTTTTAAATGTTGTTAGCCGCCTTATGTTCCTTTTTGTTAGGGAAGAAAGGTGGGATATAAATTATTTATTTACTTAATTATTTAATTCGATTTATACCCCGCCTATCTTCCCTGGTCAAGGGGAACTCTAGGCGGCTTACAGCAGATTAAAATACAACACAATAAAGTAAATTTAATTTAATTAAACAAATTAATTTGTTTAACATGATCAGGAAAGCACTAATAAAGTATAATCAGTGCCTATATATATATACATATATATACACACATATACACACAAACACACACACGAAGACATCTAATCATTGGCAGATTGCTAAGAGCTACAGGCCAATTTTTCCCCTAACCCATAAATGGAAAAGGAAGCCCACACTGAGTGGCTGTTAGGTCCTCTTTGAAGTTAACAGATAAACTGTCATGTAATGATACATAAAATGCTCCCAGTTAACTCTGATATACTTGGGAATATGAACTGCAGAAATCAACCCAGTTTAGCATCTATTTTATATTCACAGGAGTGATGGGTGAATATGAGCCAAAAATCGAAGTGCAATTCCCAGAAACGGTTCCATCTGCCAAAGGAACAACTGTGAGACTGGAGTGTTTTGCACTGGGAAAGTAAGTTTTTGCCAACCACACAGTGGTACTGAGATTATTTTCAGACAGTTACACAGTCTATCAAATTGGGAGAATTATGTTTGACACAATTTATGTTTGCTCCAGGACCCTTTCAACAAATTGCTCATTTTCCACTGCTATACAAATTGTCACTTCAAACGGTATCATCTTCCTGGAATCAAATTAAAGATCTACCTGTTTTATTACATCTAATCCATCAACCATTTAATCTAATAACAAAAGTTATTGAGGTATGATCCTTTTCTAGTTAGGCCACACAAACCAAGTCAAAATATTGTATAAATTGGATGCAGAAAATAAATATTGAGGACCTGAAGAATTGTATGCTAAAAATAACTTTGCAGAATTCCACAGGAATGAGAAAATTCAGTGGATTAACACAAAAGTGATTTATTGTAAGGGAACTATATTGCTGTTTGTCTACAATACAGACCTGGTATATTGTGTCCCATTCCGATAAATCAATTCAGAATGTCTCCTTTCATGGTGGATCTGTGACCTGTAATAAAAAGTCAAATTCAGTGTACTCTATTACCTGCTGTTAATAAAAACAGAGGCGACTTATATTTTTGTAGTCTGTCGTTGAGCTCCTAGACATGTCATATGGTCAAATACATGATGGTTAGTTTAATTCCATAATATTGTCCTATATACTTAATGAAATTTAAACTATATTTAATCACAATAATCTGTTTATACTTCTATTTATACATTTTAATTTTTTTTAGGTGAAATTAAGTCATTATTACTATTTAAATTAATCATTGGTGACTTAGTGCCATTGTTTCAATTAGATCTATTCTATGTAGAATCTAATATATACAAAATCGCCAATTTTATGACAGGAATAAAACTTGTAAGTATGTTTTCAATGGAAAGGATGCATCCTATTTCTACAGGTCCTACTCCTAGTCACCAGTTTGTCCAGCTCTGAAATATGTTCCATCATATCCCACACTTATCACTATATTTTAAATTTCTCTCTTAGAGAAATTTAGCATTTCTTTAGCATTCTTTCTAGCATTAGTTTCTTATTGGAGAAGCTGGTCCATGTTTTATAGGTTATAGGTTTCAAATAAGTTGAATGATGGATTAGGGATAGGTTTTGGGGAAAATGTTCTGTTTGAAAAAGGCAATAGATATCCTTAAGTCCAAATATATCACATATCTGTTTATTGGAAAAGTGTGATTATAGAAATGTTTAATTAATGGTACATCTCCCCAGAAAGAATAAAATAAATGCAGAATTGTATATGTAGAGGACAGAACCCTCTCACATAAATGTCAGAAAAGTACAGGCCCACAGGATATTCCCATTGGACATGCCACTAAATATTTTGAGCTATATGATTATAGGCAAAATCCATATTAAGATATATGAAAAAATTAATCAGCATTGCATGATCATAAGTATAACCAAGTATTATTGGTTATACTTATGATCATGCACATGACTAATTAAAGATGTAGGTCAGATTTTCCTAAACAGGCACCTTCAGGAGAGTTGGGAAAGTTTTGATTAACATATAATGGATTTTTTGTCTAGAAATTGTTAATATATAATATATCTGTCATTTAAAATTACATAGCCTTTACCATCATATTTTCCCCTTTATTGTTCATAAATAGCCCAGTTCCTACAATCAGCTGGAGAAGAACAGACGGAAAGCAAATCCCCAAAAAAGCTCGGAGACACAAATCAAGCAGCATTCTGGAAATCCCCAACTTTCAGCAGGAAGATGCTGGCATGTACGAATGCATAGCTGAAAATGTGAGAGGAAAGAACGTGGCCAGAGGCCAGCTAACATTTTATGGTACCCAGATTATTTATTTACTTGATTTTCATTATAGCTGAGGCCAAAATGCGGTAAATGTTTTGTTGCAGTGTCAATGTTGATATTTCTCTTCACATTTTGTATTGCAAATAGGTTTGCTCAGCAAGTGTAATTTTACATAAAATAAAAACCTCTGAGACAGGCATATTGATTGAGGCTATGAAGTGTGGAAGAAGTAAAAACGTATGTCATGAGACAGAGATTGGCCTTAGTAAAAAAACCAGAATGCTCTTGTAAAGCAATTTATTCTGTTTTTCTTCATCATCGGTTAGAAAACATGCTGTTTTGAATAATCTTGGCAGTTCTGCCTTTAAACAAAATTAGGACTGCTTGTTTATTTTATTGCTCAAATCCTTATTTGTGACTGATCTTTCATTGGTACCAGCTCTTCATGTCAAGATCCAAATGTCACCCTTATACCAACTTTTATTAATCAAGTACTTGTTACGGTGAAAAGCTAATGATGAGCTCTATATCTATCTAAAAGTTACTGTGGAATTCATTTCTGCAGTCCAGGATGTTATAAGATGCTTGTGACACTAACACACAAATGTTTGTGTTATGAAAGTAAGTTAAGGGTAAGAACAGGCCTCAAGGCCAGACCTGTTTCTCCCTCCCAGCTAAAAACAGCATTAGAAAGTTTTCCATAATCTGAAACTATTTGTTCCTCTCCTTTCCAAAAGGAAAGAACTCTATATGTATTTAGCCTACTGAAGTTTAGCTCTCCTATTTTATCTCTAATTTTAAAGAAAAGTTGCTAAAACTGTTGGATAGCCAATAGCTTTATACGGAAGAAATAATGAATGAAAAAGAAAACAGCCAGAAATATTTTTTTAAAAGGATTCTTCAAGTTGGTGCTTGTGTGAAAAATGGGCATGCCTTATTTTGGAAATAATGTGTAGGAAAGCTTAAGCTTGTCTTATAGCTAAGTGTCTCCTCCCATTATGGAGAAAAAGCAAGTCAGGTAAGTATCTGAACTACACAGGTTAGAGCAGAGGTGTCCAAACTTGGCAACTTTAAAATCTGTGGATTTCAACTCCCAGAATTCTGTAAATTGAAGTCAACAAGTCTTAAAGTTGCCAAGTTTGGACACATCTGGATTAGAGTAAAAGAAAGAGAAAAAAGACTAAACCGAGGAAAAAACTAATAGAAAACATGGAAATGTCTACCTGACCAACATGAGGCATGTTACATACAGAAATGCAAAGTTTGCTTTAGAGGGAAGGACATAAGAACATTAAATCTCTCCACAAAAAAAATTCACCTTAAATCAGAGGATCTATAGGCACAGAAACAGGGTATGTGGTTGAAATCCAAAGAAAATCAAACATTTGCAAAATATATATTTTTTGCTAAAATTGGGCAATGCAATTTCAGAAGTTCCAGGATCACAAAAACAAAAGCCAAACTTAGATATGCCTGAGGAAATAAGGAAGTTTCTCATTCTCTTACAATTTTTGCATTTTTTTAAAAAAAAGCTGATATATATTTGTTTTCAAATGAAATTCCCACTGACTCCAGTGGAGGATTGCTTTGAAAAGCAAAGAACAGAAGACAGGCTTTAGGAGCAGAACTACAGTTTCAGCTTGATAGAATCATAATCAGGAAATACTTACTTATCAGGAGTAGCAAGCCACTTAAATAATGGTTTGATAACATCCATAGGCAGCTTGAAAACATGTTTGTGACATTTATAGGTAGCTTGAAAATCAAACTAAAGAGTGCTCAGAAACAGCTCCTTATAAAATCAGTCTGTGATGCTAAAAGTGATACCATAAGATTCATTTCTAGCTCCAATACTCTTTAACATTTCATTAATGACTAATAATCACAAAGTGTATACTTTCCAAATCACAGGAAGTAACAGTTTTATTTTGTTTTGCCTTGATCAGATTAAAGATTCAGGCAAATAGGTGAAAAAAAGACCTCCACCATTCCCTTCTATTCTTAATTCAGAAGTCTTAGTTTCAATATTTATAAATGGCAAAAAGGAATTACCATTTTGCAAAGTGCAAAATCTTGCCAAAAGTGGGGGGAGGGGTCAAGTTAAAATAGACCCAAAAGAATAACATTTTAATGGTCAATTTGGACCAAAAAATAATTTTGTCCCAGTTGGAATAGCAACGCTTACAACTTTACACCAGGTTTAGCGCACTGGCAATGCAACCCTCCAGGTTCATTTTTCTCATTAGTTTCACAGCCAGTCTTTTAGTAACCATCATTGAGAATATCTAGGAATGCATCTCTTTTCATTTATTGAGACTGCATGACATTGATCAAAGGCATCCATCATTACAGCAATTTTTTTAGCTTTGAATGCCTTCATGATTTCTTTCTCCGTGGAAATTGTTCCATAAAATTGCTCATTTTCAGCCTTATAGCTAGGGTGCCAATTCTATGTCTCCAGCTCTAGATTAATTTTAGGCCTAGCACTGCTACTCACAAAGGGACCACAAAGATTGTTTTTCTTCTCCGATATCTTCAGACTTAAAGATATTATGAAATCTGATCTTTCCCTAGAATATAAATGAGTTACTGTCATATTCTAAAGTCTTACTTTTTCACTGTAGTATCTTTTTTTTTTTAAATCATTGATGTGAATTACACTATTCTTCCATGCAGGCCAAGTTTCATCTTCTATACTCTAGTTGTAAATAAATTACACTAGCCAAAACTCTAGTTTTAGTCTTCCTAAACTTAAAAGTCAGTGATAAAGATTTGTATTTCATGTAGAACTACAGTGGGAATGCTTATGAATGTCCCATGGAAATGATTTGAGCTAATTTTGGAAGATCTGATCCTGAACTTTTGAAACTGTATCAAGAGTTATTTTGAACGACTGCAATTGTATACATTCCAAAGGGGGGAAAGGAACTGATTGCATCTCTAGCCAGAGCTTCAGAAAAGTCAAAGTAGCTCATTCTACATTCCTTTGGTGTGAATGTGTGCATAATGAGAGTATTGAACATTATGAAGTGTGACTGATATGGTGAAATTTTCTGTGAGCACAGTGTATATAAATTGAGACAGTGTGAAGCAATCAAGTACCATGAACAGAATGCTTTTTAGTATTTAATTTAGTAGCAGATCTGAAAGTAGATAGTAGTGTTATTTCAAAAAGCTCAAGTCTTGCTGGACTGTTGCCATAAGAAAAGATCCCGGTTCTTTTCCTTCAGCACATGCTGAATCTACCATCTCTGTCCTTGGAAAACAATGCTCCCTCATCTCTTCCAAGCATTGGTGTCTTTCTGTAAAATCCACTTTATTTTCAAACAATCGATCCAGCCCCAAACAGCAGCTCAGCCGTTCAACGAGTCTTCCCACCTGTCTCTCCAAACCTCATAAGTGGTTCAGGAAACCAAGTGGGCCTAGGTCTCTTCAAATATTTGTTCCTTATCAGTGGGATTTCGCCGCTTTCCCCTTGAATAAGCTGTTCCTTTTTCTTTTCCTTCCCTCTTTTAGGTTTTGATTCTATTAAAGTCTTGTCTCACCCAGTCACCACTCAGCTGTTAGATCCTTCTTTCCTCTCTCTTCCGGTGGCTGTTCCGGTTTAGAGCGTCCATGGCCGCTTTCCCCGTCCCCCTGGTATGAAGCTTCGTCAGGTGTCCAGATGGGGAGATGGCGATGCTCCCCTCGAACTCCCCTACTGCTTCTTTTCCTCTAGTTCCTCCAAAACCAGATTAGACCCCTCTGCACCCCCAAGGGGAGGGGATATCGGTGGTTTTGCACAGAGCCCTGCGCAAAACACGTCCTGTCTCACCGAGATCCCACCTCCACCCCAAGTATGGAACCAGGTTCCCTACTTGACTCCACGAAGGACCCTCTCAGTTTGCTTTTCCACTGCAGAAATTCTTTGTGTCTTGACTGCTCACCCCAGTTTTATAGGCATGGGATATGCAAGGCATATTTTTACAAAACCCAACTGTAAAAATGTGTCACAGAAATTCTAGCTCATCACCCTAATCTGTGTATTATCACTCAAAAAAACAACAACTAGAAGGATTCCTCATGGACCATCCATGGTCTTCCTTGAAACCATGATATCAAAATTAATCTCTTCTGGTGACCCTCTGCCTTTCCTTACTTAGTTGCATATTTATCAACAGTATTTATCAACACATTTTCTTTTACTTCCTGCCCAGTTCTCAAAAGCACAGATGAGAAGAAGAAGAAGATAACAAAAATGTCAAGAAGAATACAACAAAAATGTCAATGAATGAAGGGGAGAAAAAGCAAGGGGCTCTTTTAAATGAGTCCAAATACCTTTACAATTCATTGCGGGCCTCTAGAACTCAAGGCCGCCTCGAGTTCCCCTTGGGCGAAGAGAGGCGGGGTATAAATCGAATAAATTATTAATTATTATTATTCACTTATCTCTCTTCGATGCGAAGATGGGTTTCCTTGGCATCCCAGTAACGATGGATGGGGGAAGGAAAACAACAAGACCAGATGAGGCATTGATATCCAGAGACCCCATCCCCTTCTAATTGACAGCGAGGACCACAACCAACCGGACAATATTTGTGCATGGGAGCATCAAGAGAATAAAACGCTTCCTGAAAGTTTCTGCTGACTCTCAGCCGAATCTTCTCTCTTGCCTTCATTCATCAAGCTTGCGTAGCCATCAAAGCCTGAAGGAGTTTTTGGGTTGCAGCCATATTGTAAATGAACCCCATACCTGTTGTTATGTAGTGCGAGGCATTTAAGTGGCCTCCAGATTGCTGGGGATAACAGCTCTTCCATTTGTGCGGCAATAAAACACCTATTGATTTTAATGGTACCATTCAAACGGCCACTTTACTACTTGACATGAATAAGACATTGTACAATCTGGATACATTCCGTTTCCTGGAAATGTTGTACTTCGCTGCCCTCTGATATGCTCCAATCTTTGTTTCAAATTCAGTTAGCTTCTTTTTTAAAAAACAACAACAACAGCAAATCCCCCCCCCAATTTCCTCCCTTTTATCCACTCCATAAATTTTAACTGGGTACGTCAGTATTGCCTTTCTGAGGATAATTTATTTAGATTTACAAGGGCTAAGGTTCAAGAAATACTGGCATCCTTAAGAGGTTTAGAGAATAATTTTGTTCCAAAGCTATCTGTGAATATGGTTCTTTTCCGGAAACGAGACTCCCGGCTGGTTTTTCTGGTAGTAAGAAACAAGTATTTGAGATGAGGCTGATGCGCATGACTCTAAGACAATGCCACAGATTATGGCACACTATGAAACACAAAGATATGGACCAGGGGGCGCTACACACGGTCGCTCATGCCCTTATCACCTCTCGGTTGGACTACTGCAACGCGCTCTACATG
>JANHGC010005039.1:293570-304519 GCA_027560395.1 Boaedon fuliginosus | reverse complement strand
AATTATTTATTGGATCCAAAATAATTTAATAGTGTCTTAAACTTTGTATTGTATTGTGTGTTTTTATTGTTGTAAGCTGCCCTGAGTCCTTAGGGAGAAGGGCGGCGTATAAATCCAATAAATAAAATAAAATAAACAAAATATAAGTTCCTGCAATTTTGATACTGGAGATTCAGTTCTATCAATAAAAAATAATCAATTATCTTCAAACAATAGTATTTTATACTACTTGCCTATATAACCATGAATCTCACTGAACTCTCTATTTGCACTGTCTACAAAGCATATACATCAGGCAGTAACCCAGAAGACACTGCTGTATATCTCTCTGTGGAAAAGGTATCAGAGAAGAGAGGAGTGCAAAGAAAACCTTAGCAAAGAAATGCAAGACTATTCAGGAGAACAAGCAAGAGAAAATAAATGACAGCTCAGTCCTGAGACAGGAAGACATGTGAAAAAGATTTAACCCCCCATTGATGCTATTTTGTGTAAGAAGCAACAGGCTCTTAAGGTTCTGTTATTATTGAAGTTAATTAGATGACTGTCAATCATTGTCTTTCAGCCACACCTACCTCACAGGCTTGTTGTTGGGCTAAAGCTAAACAATCGGAAGGACCAGTATGGATTTCTACTTTGAGTTACTGAGTGGAAGACAGGATATATAAACCTAAGAAATAACAAAAATTAAATGTTCAGGTGTATTTTCGTCACAAAATAAAGAAAAAATTAAGTACTAAGAAAAAGAATATTTTAAAAAAATAAAGGAGTCTTGCCAATATAATTTACATTTTGCCTCGATTACTTAAAGCTAGGTTTCCCTAAGATGGTCAATATCAAGCCCCAAAGGCTGGACTGTCCATTGTCGTTGCTTTAGTATTTGCAGTGTATTGAAGTAATATTTATTCATATCCATATAACAAATTTTTCTGGGGGAGGGGTGTCAATGAACAATCTGAAACTTCATTAAGGAGTCCATAAGCAGAAGTGTTTGGGGATTCCTGCTTTTTAGTAAATGTTAAATAAACATTTAGCCCTCAAGATCAACACTTTTCATATTGAACTAAAACAATAACCCCCTGACATGACTGTTGAATTTTTTTAAGGAACTTATACAATGACAATTTTGATAGTGACCCTGTATCCTTCCACTGACTGTTCTGTCAGGAAATTTCTTAGTTCTGGGTTGAATCTTGATCATACTACAGCATCAAGCCAGCCTAAGATCCCACCCACCAAAATCCCTACTAATTGCAATGTGTGTTGTTAAATGTGGGGGGAGGAATTTTACTCTTTTTTTTTAAATTTAAAAAAATAAATAAATGTTACTTTAAAAAGTAAATTTTACTTACTATTTTTTTTTAAAGAGCTTCAGTATAGTTTTATAAAAAAGCACACCTTCCACCTCTCCTGTGTCCTATGAGAAGCGTTTTCAAATTTCAAAGTAAGAGCCTTCTCCTTGGGTAGGAAAGACAGACGGAGTAGGCTGGCCTACAAGGAGAAGGATGGCCAAGGGGGTAAAAATGGCATCCTAATTCCCCCTCCCCAGCATCCCCAGAGCTTGAGGGAAATAATGGCCTAAGGGTATTCCCAGGACCCAAACAAAGCATATGGATGTGTTCATGGTTCCACTTCCATTTAGATGGGCCTTTTTTTTAAGTTTTTCATGATGACATCATAGAAGTTTATAAGCACAAAAGAAGGAAGGATTAAAATTGCAAAGGCCAAATTAAAAAAAAAAACACGACAGAACCAAGAAGAAATACTGTTCAAGAGAATTTGGTGACACATTATCCCTTCCCTTTTCCCTACAGCCATTAGCAGCTACTTACATATTTATGTTGACGCCTTTCATCTTTCATACTGCTTGCCTATTTCCAGTCCAGCTGTTGTTTTACCTAAGTCTCAGGAATATTTTCTTCCAGATTCCCAAAATGTCTAAATTTAAGATGTTATCATGGGGGAGCAATTCCTACTTACATCTGGTTAAATTACAAACACACACACACAAAACACACAAGATCCTGATTCTCCCTCATTCAGACCACAGAATGTAAAGGACAGGCCGAGCTATAGAACACAGAGCCAAATGCTGTTAAGGCCTCACTAGGAGGCGATTTGAAGAGAGGTAATCTTATAATTCTTCCTTTCAAATCTTGTGTTTTTTTTTCCAGAAATACTTAAGGATTCATCTGAGCGGAAGAGGGAGAAGCCTACTTAGGTCTCAGCTGGTTTGTGACAGCCTTATTGACTTAAAAGCAACCCTGGAAACAGTTTAGTCGCATGAGATCAAATCTAATTAGAATGGTAAGATGATATGTCTTATGGGCCTAGCAACAGTACGTGAAATGAAGCCTGCGTGGCCAGCAGCATTGTGCGAGTTAAATGACTGCTACACTTAAATAGGGCTTAAGCTGCATTGCTTGCAGCATTTTACAATTAAAATTGTTACCTTACCATGGTGTGTAATCCTATGTAGGAAGTTTTATCTATTTTGAAATTATAATGCTAATTGTGAATGCGCTAGCTGTAGCATCATGATTTTACCATATGAAATGTTCAGTGGGTTACTTACAGCATTGGGTGAGTGTTTAAAATACCAATAGTCCTTGTTTAGCAAACACAATGGGGACTGGTAACTCAGTCATCAAGCAAAAAGCAGCCACTACGTGATACTGCAATTGAGTTTATGATTTTACTTCAGCTTTGCTTTTTAGACCTGCAAAAGTCATGAATACGATTGGGTGTAAAGTTACTTTATCACCATCATAATAACAGTGGCTAAACAAGGCAGCTGCTAAACGATGACTACCTGTACTACTCCTACTACTAACAGCCAGTATGGAAAGAGGCTTTTAGAATTGGAGTAACACTCATTTAATATTTTTAGCAACACAATCCTATCCTGGCAGAAATCTTTCCAAGGACTTTTGGGATTTTCTGCTTTTTTTGAAGAGTATGCAATTCTGAATTGTGGGATTCAGAGAGCAACTTTTTCAAGGATTGGAATGGGGAAAACAAAACAAAACAAAAAATTCAACCTCCCTCTCTCATGCTGGAATCTTTTTCATTCATTGAAACCTATTTCAAAAGACTTCCTCACCTCATGCACAGAATTCTATAAGTGACATGGTTGTTACTGGCCTGTGGTTTACTATGTTACTGTATTGCTTTTAAATGTTTAATTCAGAGCCACTCTTGTGAGAGAGGTAGTTACAGAAATCAACTAAACCCAAATAAATACATAAAAGAGCCCTTAACAAAATGAAGCAGGTAATATGAAATAGGCCTCTCTCTCTCTTCCAGATATTTCTGCCTTAGGCCAACTGCTGCTAGTTAGGTTGAGAAAATAATGTTCTTTCATATACTCTAGGATAGTGGTTCTTAAAGACAGCAATATGAACTTCTCCTGAGTGTAATGAAACAGTTTATAATTACTTGTTTGTGAGTTGAGGATTCAGTTTGGGATTACCACTGCCCAGACCTTTACGTAAAAACAACAGTGTCTGGATATTTTTGTCCAGCTAGTGACATTATTTGAGACTCGGAAAATTGAATGATATAATTTCAGAGCTCTATGGGGAGGGTGTATGTTGATTTTGTATCATGTCATGCAAAAATTACTGGATTTTGGAACACTGATAAGGTGTTTTATCCTGCTTTTCTTCTGCCTAAAATAGTTGGCTTCACCGAAAAAGCATTATCAATACGATGAGGAGTGGAAGAAACATTAGCTTTGCAACTGAACTCAAATGATTACAAGCTGTTTTCTGGTCTGAATCAGGGGTCCCCTGGGCCAGTACCAATCCGTGGCCTGTTATGAACCTGGCCGCATAACTGGAGGTGAGCAGCCGATGAGCGAGTGAAACCAAAACTATCCCCCACCCCTTCACCTCATCCAGGTGAAAATTGTCATCCGTAAAACCGGATGGGGACTGCTGGTCTAAAGGCTGCATGCAGCTATTACCTTGTTTTTTAAGATTAATTACCCTTCCCAAAGGGGACTGATGTTTTGGAGATGTCAATTAAATGGGAGAAATTTTGTGGCTCAAGAAATGAAATCTCAGTTCTTCATGACTTCATCAATTTGCCTATGTATTTTCATTTATTTTATTTTATTTACATATTAGATTTGGAAATCACCCATCTCGCCTGCAGAGTGATTCTGAGCTGTGTACAATTTAAAAAAAATTTTTCACCATAGTATGGAAATGGGGTGCCACAGCTACCATTTTGGATTTTTTTTAAATTTTCCAGATTAATTTACTGCCCTGACATTTTCTGGTAGTTTGGAATCCAAACACTAACAGATCTAGTCCTGTGTAGTTTTTTTCAAAAGTGGGTAGAAAAAGAAAAAGATCCATTTCCCATTGCCAAAACCTGCCCTCTTACCAAAAATTGCTCAAAAAATAATTTTAAAGCAAAACATATGTTACACCTTGAATTTAACATACACATTAGCTCTGTATTCTAGCAGTAACAATAGACCAGAGCAGAAAATGCTGAATTTATTTGCAAAAAACTAAAAATCTTCCAAGGAAAAAGTTATAAAAATTTAATAGTTTACAAAATTTAAAAATTTAAAGGAATTAAGGGCTATAATTAACATTTCTTTCTTTCTACTATAGTTGCTATATTAATTAAAACCAAAATTGTGAAGCATTTTGAAGCTGTTCAATAAGGGTTCTAATCTAACTGGTAAAATAAAATGCGGTTGGGTGTAGGACCATAAGGCTGATTAGGAATTAATTCATGGTTTAGAGCAGAGTTCCCCACAGATGGCTATATATATAAAAATAGAGTATATATCTAAATACACTTTCTTGGTTGTCAACATATTTAAATCAAGCAATTTTTTTATGTATCTCTCATAGCTTAGTTTCCTCTGGTTTCTTCCAGTAACATAAAAGTTAATTAAGTATTGTGCTTCCACTAATATTTTTCCACAGACTTTTAACATTCAGTCAGTTTCTATATGTCCTATTATGCTTATCAAATTGACAAATTTTATTTAATGTAAATGGTAGAACATTTTTCATGAAATAATTAAAAATTAAAATCATAGTGATTGTATATGTCCATGCATCAAGCATGCTGCAAATTGACTTTATATTAAATCACTCTAATTCTGTCTTAAAAGTTCTTGCCATGTTGTCTGTCTCCAAAATCTCACTAAGCCTTTCTGCAACTGCAAAAACAGTATAGCAAATTATGCAATAGTAATTTTAAGTGTCCTCTTGGTTTTGTATATAGAAGGATTTATTAGAAAGTGTAAGAGGTAATGGTACGTAATTTACGTACAGGATGGCCATCTTTTCTATTTTCTTATTTCAGACAGTTAAATTTGAAAATGTATCACAAAATAAGAAATACGATGTTTTCACCTGTGAAGTTCCATGCAACTGACTATTCTTATGAGGTATGCTATCAAAGTTCTAAATGTCTTGGAATTTCAAAAATATAATTAGAAGAGAAATAGAAGAGAAAGCAAGTAATTAAAAGTTATTTCTCATGTTATTAGTAATTTTAATAAAAATAATTACATTAATAAAAATATTTTTATCAGACTTTTTTTGTTTTCAATAATATATTTTATGCAAAGGACTGTTTATATGATCCTATAAAATTATATCATTTTAAGAAATCTGCCAGAGTATTGAAACTGATTATTTTTTTCTAACATCTGTGTATCTTACTTAAGAATACACTTTGACAGAGACTTTTTTAAAAATATTTCTTTTTTCTGTGGGGAACATATTGAGGGTGGGTAGGTATTAAATTTATTTCGTTTTGCTCTAATGTATAGAGAAGCTAGCCAGCATAACCCTATCCAAATAAAAAATTGTATATATGCTAAATCATCCTATTTAATATCATAATGAGAGCTATAGTCTTAAACATACCCAACTAAAAAGCAAGCCCACTAATCATAATTAGCCTTACTTTAAAATTAACATATAAAAGTTACGAAATACACCAGTGTGATTTAAATTTTAGCTTTACTGATCTATGAAAATTAGGAGCTAGGTGTAAATTTCTGCATTTAATCTAGTTGATTTAAATGCAATTTGAAAAAACTTTACTCAGGATCATGTGGTCTGTTTCCTTCTGCAGAAACTGGCAAAAGAGAGAAATACCTTTCAGTTGTTCTCCATTCACTTCCCTTTTAGTTTATACCAGGATATACATTACTATCATGATGGAAAATTGGCTGATAATAAATATAGAAGACCCTGGACAAGAGGTATGTAATATCTAACTTTTGCATTTTATGTTCTTTCAATGTAATAGCTTTGCTGCAAGAGAAAGTCAGTATATTTTTAACTTGTGGAAGAAATAATTTTCTCAATAGGCTATAACAGCTGATAACTCTCACATAATTAAAAAAATTATTCAGGATACAATATAGCTATTCTTATTTATATAAAGATCTAGAATATGGTACCCACTCTGCTATTTTTTAAAAGAGCCATCGACTTGCTTTGTTTCCATCTGATCTGTCCTTGCTATCTTGCCCTCTTTTATCTTGATTTTTCCCCTTTTATTGGTTTTATAGGTATTGTAATTTCTTTTCATTGCTATGATGCTATGATAACTGACTGAGCTAACTTTAGAATATAGGATTCTATTTCAAACCATGCTACTTATTTCACAGGATATCCACTATTTGCCTATTATGACTTCTAGCATCATCCATCTATTACTGAGGCAATGTCCTCATTGCTATTTTGGTCCTACAATAGTTGGATGTCTCTAGTCTCGAATATGTTGCAAATCACTAGTGGGGTTCCTACCTTTAAAAAGTTTTTAAAAAGTGTTTACTGTCTGCATTCCATGAGCAAAGGCAAAGCCCAGAGTTGTACTAGTTTTATGCACAAATTATGCACTACAAATTGATTCTTGAATATGAAATTCTTAAAGAGACAATGGCTATCCTGTTACAGTAGAACAGATTAAAAAGTATCAGAGATGGCATATATGCTGGGAACAAGAAAAACAAGGAAGATGGGTGCAAATTTATATAATACACTATGACTTGCTACTTCTTGTAGTGATTAGCTTAGCTGTCCTAATTTTATAGATGGACCAAGAGATTCAGGTTGCCAATGAATAAACTGATGTTTTTATTTTATTTTTCTCTCTCTAATTTTTTGGGCTGTCCTTACTTGCTTTCCCTGAACTTCTTGTAGAATCTGATCCATTATAATGAAATACTGTTTTCAGATACGTATTTTGATATGAGAATGGCTCATTATAGTAATTTGTGAGAAAAGCAAACAACACCGTTCTATAACTATCACTCATTCATTTTTTTAACAATCTATTTAGTGGAACAAGCAGTTTTATATACTCTACTTTCATTAATTTAAGAGTTGTATTGCATTGATTACTATGTTGATACTCATTGTCCTTCCTACCTGTTCATTTGCAACTGCTAAAAATGTACAGATTTTTTAAAAATAGGTTACATTTCCAGAATTTCAAAATATTATAATGTCTTGATTCTGAGATTTGCTCTATACCATATGACCAGAAAAATGTTATTTGTACGATGAGTAGAATCTCTGTAAATACTGTGAACATTATTAAAATTAGCTACACCAGCTATTTGTCTACCTCAAGAATTCTGTAGACTATCTTCATTATAATATTTATTTCATCTTTTAAGATTCCTCCTTGAAAGATAAATAAAGAAAGAAATAGTTACTGTATATATTTTTCTGACTGTTTTCTTTTTTGGCTCTAGCTTCAGTTAATTCCACTGTGATGAATATTTCAGTAGCTGATACTTGGAAAAAATGTCTCTTCACTGAAGATTTCTTAGAGAGGTGAGTCTTCTTTTAAGTTGGAAGTGATACTCAATGTTGCATTCCAAAATTAATATACATAGGGAATTTCCAAATGAAGGTGCCAGCAACCTGATAATGGGACAAAGGTTACTTCAGGTTAGAGAAATGCTGTTTCAAGGCAGCAAATACTAATTCAGAAACAGCATGGTATTGCTGCCTTGTGTTTGAGGTGGAAATTCATGCTTTTATTGGAGAGGATCCTTGACTTGTCCTAATTTTTGGTATATGGTGGTAGGGTCAGCTGGTGTAGTTTTAGAAAGTCTAATTGCAGAATTACTACCATGTCAAAATTAAGGATTGGGAATGTGACTTGTTGCCTTGGTAAATGGGAAGATTTTTAGTGTATTAACCTTCTCTTCTACAGCTTAAACTACCTGATATGTTAGTTCTATAGCTGTGGTGGAATCTGGAGCAGAAGGGAAAGGAGAAGTGAAAAGACTGGCTAGCCTTGAAATGCTGATGGGGAAAAAGCAACAGAAAGCAAAACCTCCCTAAATCTTATAATGCTTATTTAACACTTTCTGTAGTGAGTTCATTATTAGTCTAGTGAAATTCCTGTGAGTAGGCAAGTAGTAATAAATATATTATGATCAATTCCCGGTGTCATCCTAGTTCCTAGTGCCTGGCTTTAACCTTGTTCAAAGGAAGCAAACCAAAATCAAGATTTATACCTCAAAGTAAAATAAAAAATGGATGAGAAGACTGTCATAACATTTAGCTATTTATGTATAGACAAATGAGAGGCAAAACAAGAAGATGTTCATTTAAAGATAATTACCAATAGTTAATAGAGGAAAGAATATTGTTCATAGAAGAAATCTGAATCAGTTTGTTAAAATAATATTTTAGGCTATTTAAATTATTAATTGTCTAACATTGATTTGTCATTAATGAAGAAAACCCTCTGCTCTTCGGAGCTTATACGTAATGGCAAAATGTTATTTTTAAACAGTCAAATCAGTCTTTACCAATGGGCAACAAATAAGCTAAAATAATTAGTACATTAATACTTTTTTATATTTTTGATCCTCTTGTTTTCGAGAAGGTGCATTGATTTTCTGCTGACATAATTGTTATTAAGCCAAAAGATTGACTGGAGAGTCAAAAAAATTTATTTCAGACATACAGTACGATTTAAAAGAAAAAGGAATGGTTTTTAAATCTGATCTTGGTTGAAGAAAATGTACAGACCAAAAGAAATATAAAGTCATTAGTAACTGTTGACCCGTTCAGTGATCATTAGAGAGGCATTTTCCTATTGGGCTGTCATTTCCCATCAAATAACTATATACTATAATATAGTAATTATAATATATCAAATAGTCTATATTCCAAAATTTGGAAAGGGGAGAAATCCAGTAGGATCTATTTCAATCATCAGAATATGTCTTGAAGCTGCTGGATTCAAATCACTATTTTGCTCAACCACCACATACGCAGACTGAGATTCTTCAGTCCTATATTTCAGACCAGATTCATTTTCTTCTAGTTGGTTTCAGTGGAAGAGGTAATTTAACAGATTTTTTCCCCTAGTATTTTCCTGTCAGCACAAGATATTGTTTTTTTGGATCAACAAAGTGTTGATTCAGTAGTTTGAAATTGTCTGGCCAGCTTGTTGCCTGGGCCTAACATTGTGGGTTTAAAAGAGAGTAACTGGCCCTGTCATCCAGCCAGCTTTTATGCCTAAAATAAATCTAGAAGTCACAGTGTCCTAGTTTCTAGCCTGGTGTCTTTATCTGTTTCTACCAGTTGCTTTCAAAAAAAGTGAATATCCTGTGAATAATTCACTCTAGTTGCATTGAATAGGCAGAAGTTAGGATTGATCTGTGGCATATTAATTTACAATATTTCATCATTTTATAACAAGCAGCACAAGACTCAGATAAATATAAAAAGAGCAATAATATATATTTCATGCTGTAAATGTGTAGGTTATGACAAAGTAGTACAAAAAAAATAAACAAGATTCAAACATTGTAAGAAATATGGCAACATTTTCTTTGAGATATTGCTGATTTAAGATTGTTTGTAGGTGGCAATAATTATTGCTTACTATTTACTTACTACTATACAAAGAATAATAGGGTTGGAAGGGACCTATGCTATTGTGGACAAATTGCTCTCCAGTCTCTTCTTGAAAAATCTCCAATGACTCACAACCTCCATTCCACTGATTAATTATTCTCACTGTCAGGAAATTTCTCCTTGATTCTAGGTTGATTCCCTCTTTAATTATCTTCCACTCACCACTTCTGTCTTGCATTTTGATGGGCAATGTTATGCTTGTTTATACACTTTTGCAAACATAGTTGTATAAGAGATAACATACAGCCTCTAATCCAATTATTTCAAAAGGACAATGATTTTCTCTGTTCTAAGGAAAAGTGATTTTCTCAAACACCCCTTGATGGAATTCCTAAGTTTTTTTATCTTATTCTGCAATGCGCTAGACTTAATAGCATTGGATGAATTCTTTGTATAGTAGATTTCCAGCTTAAGTGGAACCTCCATTTTGCCTAATGGACTTTTTTAACACTTAATTGTCAGAAGAATTTAAATAGGGTTTTAGTTCCCAGAGAAAGTGGCACAAAATAGTATGATATACATTTAAAACTTAGCAAATTGTGCTTGTGATAGCATGTATACTATACAAAAGAAGAAATAACAGGTTGCACTTCATTTAAACACTGGCTCATTCATCGCATTTTACAGACACAATTGCTAAGGAAAGGAGAGGCTTTAATATCATCCCTTCAGGTGAAAATTGCTGAAAGCTTCTAGGCAGTGGGCTTTTTCTTGTCACCTTTTTCTTATCCCACCAACTCCTCACACCCAGACTCACCAAGTCCTGGTTTGCAGTTGTGACCTATCTTTGCACCAGGGCCATTTATACTTGGATGTGGAAACAAATGCTTCTTCAGAAATGCTTCTTCAGAAATACCAATTTATCATTACCTTGCACTTCAAGGGGGAATCTATACTGGGTGCACCCGGGTAACACCTATCCTCCACGAGCTGCATTGGCTGCCGGTGGTCTTCCGGGTGAAATTCAAGGTGCTAGTAACAACTTATAAAGCCCTTCATGGCTTAGGGGCGGGGTAC
>JANHGC010005039.1:266401-277248 GCA_027560395.1 Boaedon fuliginosus | reverse complement strand
GGCCCCGCCAGCCGACATTGCTTCGCCGACGGTATCCGGAGCAGGGCCTCTCTGTGGGATCTCACCGGGCGCTGGGAGGCATGTGGTAGCAGAAGGCTATAGTAAGAAAGACAGTGGATGAACAGAAATCTTAACTAACATCTTTCTGTTGAAGTCAATTACTTCCAGTATCGTGAATGTGGTTTAACCATTCAGTTGATTTAGATGAATTCTATCAATAATTTTAGGGGGATTTTAAATGTATGTTGTTTATATTATTTATTGTTGTGAGCCACCCTGAGTCCTGCGGGATTGGGCGGCATACAAATAAAATAAAATAAAATAAAATAAAAAAATTATCATCATCATTGACTTCTCCAATGAATTTGCATGCATGACATGGCCAAAGTAAATCAGGCATAGTCTTGTGATTTTTGGCTATTATCTAATGATGTGTCTCATTTTATATGACTCAGCACCTCTCTGTTGGTTTCTCTGGTTGTATCATGTATTCATATATCATGAATATCATGTATTCCTGTATACATTTATTTATTTATTTATTTATTTATTTATTTAGATTTATACCCCGCCTCTCTTCCCCGATCAAGGGGAACTCGAGGCAGCTTATAATAAAATACAATGTTACAATGTAATATATTAAAAATTACTAAAGAATCCATCTGTACAACAATCACGAATCATCCAGGGAAAGCGAGAAAAAAGAAGAAAAGGAACCAGAGAGGTGGGGGCGACATCAATTCCAGGCCTGCACTGAGGCAAACCCAGAATCACTCATGAGGCCGCATTCTGGACCAGTTGGAGTCACCAAGTTCTCTTCAAGGCCAGCCCCATGTAGAGCACATTACAGTAATCCAAACGAGAGGTGACGAGGGCATGAGTGACTGTGAGAAGAGCCTCCTGGTCCAGAAAGGGGTGCAACTGGTGCAACAGGTGAACTTGTGCATAGGCCCCCTTGGCCACTGCTGCCACATGGTGATCTAATTTCAGCTGTGGATCAAGAGAACCCCCAAGTTGCATACCTGTTCTGAGGGGAGCAATTTCTCTCCCCCCCAGCAATAACACTGGACCATGGGCGGGGGGGCAGTACCCACAGCCACTCGGTCTTGTCAGGGTTGAGCCTGAGCCTGTCAGTCCCCATCCAGATCCTTACATCCTCCAGGCATCGGGACATCACTTCAACAGCATTGCTAATTGTTTGGGATGAGTTTGATCCACTTGGCCCTGAGGAAGTGGACAAGGCCATGGGTCTATGAGTGCCTCACCTGTTCATTGGACCCATGCCCCTCCTGGATGATTTTGGCCAGTTGGGAGGTGACACGAGGCTGGTTCCAGGCAGTTATACATGCCTCCTTGAGAAAAGGGTTCTGCCCACCTGCCTTGAAGGAGGTGGTGGGGAGACCCCTCCTCAAGAAGCCTGCCTTGGACCCAGCTGAATTAAAGAACTTCCATCCAGTCTCCAACCTTTCCTTTATAGGGAAGGTTGTTGAGAAGGTGGTGGTGCACATCTCCATGAGTACTTGGAAGAAATGGATTACCTGGACCCCTTTCAGCCCAGCTTCAAGCTTGGGCACAGCATGGAGATGGCATTGGTCGCATTGGTCGATGATCTCTGGTGAGCCTGGGATAGGGGTCATTCCTCTATTCTGATGCTATTTGACCTCTCAGTGGCATTCGATACCATCAACCATGGTATTCTTCTACAGTGGCTCAGGGGTTTGGTAGTGGCACCGTGCTTTGGTGGTTCTCCTCCTACCTCACGGACCATGTGCAGATGATATTGGTAGGGGGGCAGAGGTCAAGCCCAAGGCCCCTTTCATGTGGGGTGCCTCAAGGATTGGTCCTCTTGCCACTCCTATTCAACATCTATATGAAGCCGCTGGATGAAATGATTTGAGGATTTGGGGTGTAGTATCATCAGTATGCTGATGATACTCAGTTGTTCATCTCCATCCCAAACCCAGTTGCCGAAGTGATGGCCCAGTGCCTGAGGGTTGTGGGGGTCTGGATGGGGACCAACAGGCTCAAACTGAACCCTGACAAGACCGAGTGGCTTTGGGTCCCTACTTCTTGGACCATCCAACATTTGCCAGCGTTGGAAATAGAGGGGAGGTGTTGACTCTCTCTGAGAGGGTTTGCGATTTGGGTGTCCTCCTGGATTCACAGCTAAAATTAGAAGATCATTTGACGACTATGGGCAGGAGGACCTTTGCCCAGGTTCGCCTGGTGCACCAATTGCGGCCCTTTCTGGACTGAGAAGCATTACTCACAGTCACACTCAGGCCCTCATCACCTCATGGCTAGATTACAGCAATGCACTCTACTTGGGGCTGCCCTTGAAAAGGATTTGGAATCTGCAACTGGTCAAGAATGCAGCCACATGAGTAGTTGTGGATGTTTATTATTTATTTATTTATTATTTATTTATTTATGTTTCCCAATGCACCCATGTCACACCACTCTTGCACGGCTTGCACTGAGTCCCAGTGGGCTTCTGGGTCCAGTTCAAGGTGCTGGTTGTTACCTTTAAATCCCTACATGTCATTGGACCGGGTTACCTTTGAGACCGCCTCCTGCTACCATTTGCCTCCCAGCACCTCGTGAGGTCGCACAGAGTGGGCCTCCTCTGGATACCAATGTCGCCTGGCAATTCTGCGGAGGAGGGCTTTTTCTGCAGCGTCCCCAGCCCTGTGGAATGATCTGGCTATGGAGCTCCGGAGTGTTCCAGATCTGTGAACCTTCCACCAAGCACTAAAGCCCTGGCTCTTCCGGCAGGCCAGACTAACTTTACCCACCAAAATTTTTTAGAAATTTTTTAGAATTTTTTTTAAGGGGATTTTAGATGTCTATGTTATTTATGGTTTTTTTATTAATGTTGTGAGCCACCTGGAATCCTGCGGGATTGGGCGGCCTACAAATCTAAATAAATAAATAAATAAATAAAATCTGTAGCTGTACTAGTATTAAAGGTATATTCCACACTTACTCCAACACCATATAGCAATCCCTCCAGTGTGGGTAAAATAAGTGAGGCTTTGCCATCCTTTATCTTGAAACGAAATTACTGGATCACAGTGATTCGAAACAGGAACAGTAAAAGTGACATAAAGATCAGCAATGGAAAGAGGACATTACAAGTCAGTGTAGGTTTTTTTTTTCTACTTATGCAATGAGGGATGATAGCAATTCAATTCTGCAGCAAAAAAAGCCCTTAGACTGCGTATCTGAGGTATGCAAGAGGACATCTGACTTGTGCTAAGATGTCAAATTGCTCCATATGTCAAATTGTCCAATTTAATGCTCAAAATTGCTCTATTAAGTGCTAGATGTCAAAGCGGTCCAATTTAATAACAGAATTTTTGTGCCTGGGCTTTAATACCTACCAAATTAAGTATAAGAAATAGTTATTGTGTTTACTGAATAGTTTTTGTAGTTCTGGAAGAATTATCTCTAATATTATTTTTCCCTTTTTTATAGGTAGCAAAGATGCAAAATATATTTTGGTATTCAGACATGCTGCTATTCTTCATTTGCTGGTTACAGTTCGTGATCTTTTATTAACCTGTAACTTGAACACTGCATTAGGTAATTTTTACAAAGTGTTGTAGTCTGACATTGGTTTATTGAAATATAGCATTCTATGTCTACCATAGATTGGAAGGTGAAAAATCCATTTATATTTTGTACAAATTTTACTGTCATGTAGTGAAAACTCTAATTTTTAAAATAAAGATAGCAGTGGAAAAAAATAACATTTTAAAAAGTAATGTTCTACCTTGGATGAGCAGACCTTGGTCATAAAACTTGCTTTTAGTGTTCAGCTTTAAGGTGCATTAAGAATCATTTAAAAAGGGAAGATAGAAGGAAGAAAAATAGGATTTGAAACTGACTTATGTGAAATTTGCAGAACATGTGATAAATAATGTTTATTTTAACAGAATATCTGACCAAGGCAAAAGACAATTATAAAGATTTCCAAGATTATGATCTGGATATTATTTGGAAACAGCTGAAAATTGTGGAATTTGTTGTGCAGGAGCACAAAGTCAGCCCCAAAGTGATAGAATTACAACATCAAATTTCGAAGTGGGTACAGAATAATGCAAATGATCAGAATAAGGTAAATAACACAGAAAACTTGGTATTTTGGGGGTATTTTGAAGAAAGTAGCCAAACTACCGCTGCATTTCCTAGCTTGATGTTTTCTTAGCTAAACGGTTTCCTATCTCTACAGATTTTAATTTTCCAAGTCTCCATCTCTTCTCATCCATCATCTGTTTCTCAACTTCAGCAATTACCGTACTATATGAGATATGTGGACTTCAACTCCCACAATCCCCAGCCAATGTAACGTTGCTGAGGTTTAGAAGCACTGCTGTAGGGGGAGAAGAAACTTTCACTCATTCCAGGTGGTGATTTCATTCACACCCCTTTATTTCAGATTGTCTACTTCAATCATAGAAACATACGTTTTAATACAATTCTTCTGAACGCTAGGCCCCTTGACCTTTGCTCACCTCCCCTTCCGAGTGTTAAAAGATTGATGTAAGCCTAAGTATTTCACCAAGCAAAGGGAACTGTCATTGTGTCTATCCATTCAGATATTAAATTAGTTTTTTATTGTTTTGAATGTAACCCCAGATTTTACATGATTATACTCTGTGGTATTTTTATTAATTTGGTTTGAGTCCCTTTTAATGTAAATTACATATTGGATTGCTATATGCAGTTCAGTGTTGGCTAACCTGAGCAGTCTATAAGGATAAATAAATTCTACTCAAATCCATGTCAGGTTCTTATTGGTGAATTAAATTAGGGACCTAATGTGAGCAAGGAAGAAAAGGACAGATCTATAGTCATGAATGCTTCAGCTTTCCAAATTAAATAAAATGGATCAACTTATTTGATTTGACTAGAAATTCCCTGGAAAGTGGAAAAAATTATTATAACAACACGCATGCTTTCAGATGAGAGAGAAAAAAATGATTATTACTAATTATATTGCCAATAACCTGAAGTGGATATACCAGCTTGTCACAGAAAAAGATCTTTCACATTAATATGTTCTTATTTTTTCCTGTTTATTGTTGCTTCAATCCTATAGTCATGGAAATACTCTACCAATGAATCAAGTTACTGTTAGAGCCCTTAAAAATCAAATGAAAATTATTAAATTGTTTAATTGTCTTTTAATGCTGTATCAGGTAGTAATTGTGATTAGAATGGATTTTGATGAAGAAACAGAAGTCCTAATCAATACCATTAATACAGTGCAAGGTAAAAGTTACTTTTAATTTACATGTTGCTTTGAAAGTTGATGTTACCCATATAATAATAAATGTATTCCATATTTCATTTCAAATACAATTGATCATCAGCATACCAAATCTCCAATATTGTTACATTTTCTCCACTTATTATAAAGGAGCTAGCAGAGTAACTTGCATCAAATATGTATACACAGCTTGAAGTAAAAATATTAGCCAACTGCTAAAAAGCACAATATAAAAATATGATAATTTAACCACTTTTATTGAAGCGTACTGGTTTAACAATTAACAGATAATGCTATAGGCTTAATAAATAACTTTGCTTACAAAATGTTTTTTAAAAAAATTCAGCATAGTTATATAAAGACAGCATCAGTTTAATAATTTTATACTTTTACTAATTTATCCACTTGCCTGACTAAATAACTAATCATTGCCCACATATCAATTTCCAAGACTGCAAATGCACGTTTAATATATTTCTCACTTTATATAGGCTTGAAGGCTATATATCTGAATTCTAAGAAAAGAGGAATGTTGTTCGAGAGTAAACATATAATAAATAGGTAGGCATAGTTAATTATTATTGAAAAATATTCATTTCTTGAAATTATTTCAGAAAAGTATTCAGAAGATAGAACTAAAAATACATATATTTAGACTTTTTCTTGATTTTTCATTTTTAGTTTGGACATATATTCTTGTATCATTGTACATAATGAACATATTGGACCTGATTTTCCCTGGACCAATTTTTCATTGGTGATAGAGTACAACTACAATGAAAATTCCTGTTGGATTGATCTATGCAAAAAAATGAATATATCTTACTTAATTTTCCAAACAGCTCCCCCAGAACTAATTGAAACTGGTATGTGAATATTTCAAATACAAAATTGAAAAGGAAAAAAGATAGAAAATTAGATCTTGCTTTGCAAAATAATCTAATGTTTGTACATAATTATTTTCTAGAGAGAGATTTTTTTTTAATTGTTTTAATTATATAGCTGTATATAATTAGTCTATATGGTGAACTATTTGTGTGCTAGTTTATAGTATTTCATATTACATTATTCAACTTGCAAGTTCTTTATGTGTATTAGCTCTGCAATCCCTGGTGTTACCTTGAGATATAAATTTTATAAATAAATAAATAAATCCGGGGGGGGAAATCATGTACCAAAATATTAGATTCATTTTTAACACTGATGGGTGCTGAAATTGACAGCTTGTAGTTTTCCCCAAACAACCTATTTGAATTAACAGCAAAAGTTTTTTTCGTCCTTATATAAATAGGTAACACCTCGAGTTCCCCAATGGGTGAAGAGAGGCAGGATATAAATCAAATAAATCAAATAAATAAATAAATAAAGTTTTTGAGTTTGAGCCTGTTAGAATAATTTCTAACTGGTGCTGTGCCTGTCTGTATTCAATACACCATAGGCCAGATGTGCTGAGATCTGTCATTCCTGGGAGTATGCAGAAAGTGGGAGGAGTCATCCCATCTTGTATAAATACCCCCTCCCATGCATGCCCACTTGCTTTGGACCATTAGATACCAAGATGGTTAGATAGTTTAGTTAGGAATAAGTATTTTATTGTTATTGTTCAAGAAACATTTTATTATTGGACAAACTAAAATGTCTTGTGTGCCTTATTTTGCTTGGAGAGCTGTCAAGATCTTTACCTCAGAGGAATAAACATCAAGCCTAATTTTTTTATTTTTAACATAGCCAGTATGTTATACTATATTAATTGTACTTCATGTCTTATAAGGCAGTTCAGGGTATGGAAATTCTAATGTGTACTGCATCTTAATCTTTACTAGAGAGAGAATCAAATCTGAATATATCTTTTTTCTATCTGCTGATTTGCTTCTTAGTTAAAATGAATAGGGCATGAAGGTACATATAATTGCTCTATATTAACAACAATTAAAATGTCTTTCCTCACTGAGAAGTTGCTAAAATGATAGGAAATTTGCTTTAGGCAGAGCAAATTCAAGGCGTTAAAAGCATTGTAGGATAGCACTGAATTTGGACACTGGATAGTGTCGTTTTAAGAATTCCTTTCATATAGTAGGAATGTAATTGCTTGTATTGATTTTGTGCTGACCCAAATAGCTGCCAGCAGTGTACCAAAAACACGAAATATTATAACAATTAGGAATTGTATTTCCCAGAGGGAATCTCTGCACATCCAAAAGCACACTTTATCTGGAATTATACATTCTGTAGTTTTAGCAATAAACTCTTATGGATATTCTGAAAACAACAATTTCTAAAATACTATTTATTCATAAAAATAAATAATTGACCCAACAAAATGTATATTATAGTTATTTGAAACTGTATTTTAAAACATGATTATTATTTTTTGCTTAGTTCTTCAACTCCCTATAACTTCTAGGAATCTAAGTCATTTTGGTGTATTGTGACCTTTCTGAATTATCAATAAATGAATATTACTGTGGTAGAATTTGTAATATTGCTTTTAATGAAATTTGATGTTATATGTTTTTAGAAGAGTTTCTGCCAGATAATCTTGGATATGATCTGCTGAGGTTGTCAATTCCTTATGTTTTTTTGACATCTGAAGGACTTCTCAATACTCCAGAAATCCTTCAGTTACTAGAATCCAAGTAAGTAGTGAAACTCCAAAGCTGGAGAAGTTCATATTTTCAGAACCCTTTCATTGCCACGTGTCCTTCCTAGCCCCATGTAATCTTGCCTTATATTTCTCTTGCCTTATATTTATGTAAATTTGCTTTTTAAAATATTTTTAATCATGCATTAAGGCCCACTAAGATTCATTTTACTTTTTACTGAGAAGTAGCCAAAAATACAGTGATGTGTATGGACTAGACCTTGATTTGTGTTCTGTATTAAGCGTATAAGGGTCAGTAGTATTGTCAGGGACTTTACACAACCTCTCCATGGCTGGTTTTCTTGGTTGCCTTCTTGGAGGAGGCTTCATGTTATCTGAAAGCAGAACTAGATCCTATAACAGCTTTGTTCCATATAGGGTCAGCCTTGTTAATTCTCAAGACTCTTTTTTCCCCACTAAGTATTCAAAATGGACTGTGATTAATATAAGTGTTGGTGTTATTTTTGTATAACTTGGCATTTTTGGTGCTGCTGCTGTTATTATATTATTACTGTTATCCTTGGGGTGGTGACGTTTTTCAGTGGGTGGCGTTCCTTCTTTTGAGAGATCGAGGCATTTGGAATATCGTTTCAATGTGTGCTGTTGTGAGGCTGGTAAATGACAAGAAAGGTTATCTTACCTCACATAAGTTGCAGAAGGCATCAGAGAATTGTACTTAGCACATAGTAAGTCACTAGTGACAGAGGCAGGACATGATTGTTGGAACGTGGACTGCAGGTACAGCAGAATTGTAAAATGTTCAGTGGATTACTAATGGGAACTTTCACATGCAGGTATGATATTACTTTAATTGAAAGAAACTGCTGTGAGGCCTTAAACTATTTTGGAGGCACAGAACATTATGTGGTGATGACTATAGATGAATGCACAGCTATTGTTATGCAGGTAAAAAAATATTTTCATGATATCGTTATCATGTATCCCTAGAGTATAGTTGCCTCGCATCCATATCACAGGCACATACAGGTAATCCTTGATTTACGACAGTTCGTTTAGTGACTGTTCAAAGTTACAACAGCACTGAAAAATGTGACTTGAGACCATTTTTCACAGTTATGACCTCTGCAGCATCCCCATGATCACATGATCAAAATTCAGATGCTTGGCAACTGATTCATACTTACGACCATTCTGTCCCAAGGTCATGTGATCACCTTTTGCGACCTTTTGACCAGCAAAGTCCATGAGGAAATCATATTCACTTAACAATTAGGTTACTAATTTATCAACTGCAGTGATTCACTTAACAACTGTGACAACAAAGGCTGTAAAATGGGGCAAAATTCCCTTAACAAATGTCTCGCTTAACAACAGAAAATTTGGGCTCAATTGTGGTTGTAAATAGAGGATTACCTGTATATACCGTGTTTCCCCGAAAATAAGACCGTGTCTTATATATTTTTTGCCACCCAAAAAGGCACCCGGTCTTATTTTCGGGGGATGTCATCCACTGACTAACCTATGAGTTAGGGGCATGTGTATTTTGGGTGGACGTGTAAAAATCAAGCTAGGTCTTACTTTCAGGGGAGGTCGTATTTTCAGGGAAACAGGGTATATGTAATAAATGTAATAAATAAAATAAATAAATATTTTTAATTATTTGATAAATATCCACAATATGTGTTTTAATATATATACTCGAATTATTCTCACTTCTTTACAGACAGAAACTGAATAATCTGTCTTAGATGCAACCTTTATCTTGAACTAAACCTTATTGAGATATATCAGTGTTTCTCAACCTTAGCAGGGCTAGGGAATTCTGGGAGTTAAGTCCAGACCTGTTAAAGTTGATAAGATTGAGAAACACTGGGCTGTACCAACAGAAACTTACAAGTCTGATTGTGTCCCTCCCTTCTATACTTTATTGAGTAAGGAAGGAGAAATCTGAGTTTCCTCCTAATATTATCTCCTTTCCCGGGACGTAAGGAACAATTTGGTCCTTGTTTTTGTGATGGTTAATGAACATCCCCTTCAATGCCATTGCTGTGGCTTTCTATAGTTTAATCATTTTATGCATGTGACAATACTCACAAAAGCGACTGCCTTTAAATAAAATTTGTTGGTCTGGAGAAATGCTATCAGCCTCCAAAAATATATATAATTTGCCATATTTATGGCTACAGTACTGTGTATGAATAGTAAAACTTCAGTAACCACTAGATGGCTGTCTTCTAGGGTTTTTCCACATTTTTGCAGCTCAGAGACAGTAGCCTTAGCCAACTTCTTATATAGTATCAGTCGTATCTCCGGTCAATTATTTTATAATGCTACACATCCATTTATTTACTTGCTTTATGGGAATTTTATTATTATAGCAGTATTTATTCATTTGTATCCCTCCTTTATTATTTTTACAAATAACCCAAGGCAGTGAATATATCCCACACATGTTCCCCCCTCTGTTTTCCCCACAACAACCATCTGTGAGGTGGACTGGACTGAAAGAGGGGGACTGGGCTTTCATTTTGTTGCAGAACATGGAAGAACTCAATTATGAAAACTCTTCTGATAATATTGTCTTAAGACTGATGGCGCTATCACTCCAGTACGCCTCCTGTTGGATTATTTTATACTCCAGAGAAAGATTAAATTCTAAGTAGGTAAAAGGTTTTAAATTACTTCTTAAGCTTAAATTTTGGAGTATACATTTTTAAAAAATAAAAGTTAGGATTGTGATATTCTTGCACAATTGTTGCTGAAACAAAGGAAATATTCTGGAATCCTTGAACAAATTACTAAATAAATTTTGTAGTTCTTAAAATGCAAAACAAATCATGGAAGCAATAGCAGTCTGCTCACAATAAATCTCTATCTTGTGATTGCTTTGTTATAATTGAAGAAACACAATTTTTTGTTACTATTTCATGCATTAAAATGTTTAAAGCAACTCAAGTTTCAGCTATTCTG
>JANHGC010005039.1:188422-204635 GCA_027560395.1 Boaedon fuliginosus | reverse complement strand
GGAAGTTTTTTTTCTAAAGAAATGCACTTCCATCAGAAGCCTCTAGGGGGCAAAAACAGCTGATGAGCGGCAGACCCAATGCTGAAAATAGAGCGAATATAGGTCAATATACCCTAGAGTTGAGTGGGAGGGCTCAAAATGTAAAAAAAAAATTTTTTTTTGCTCTGACCTGAGTATAAACCGAGGATGACTTTTTCAGCTTATTTTGGGGGCTGAAAAACTCGGTTTATACTCGAGTATATACGGTATTTGTGGAACTTAGAATGTTAAATGTTCTTATTACTTACACTTGTTTTTTTTCCTAAAGAACTAATCTCTGTGGTAGTACTAGTACACCTGGTTATAACAAAACCAATGAGATTTAAAATGCAATTATTGTATTTGGATTATTGAATACTGATTTAATCAACCAGGATATTCCCTTGGTATATCTTTATCTATATCTTTGAAATTCTGTTTCATTCTTTCGTTGGTGCATCTGGAAAAACACACTGATAAACTGTGGTCATAATCAAAGCTGCTTGTTTGTGTAAAACCATGGCTTCCCGGCTTGTTCCCTTGAGCAGTTGGAGGAAAGTAGTTTCATGTCAGTATATTTCTTCCACTCCTAGATTGATTGGTGATTTTCCAATCCCAGTAATGTTTCATTATTTCTTTCCACCAAAAAGCATTGACTTCTTAGAGCTGACCACTCTGGTTTGCTCCACTTAATAAATTTGAGACTGACGAAGATGTGTCGACATTTCCTTCTTATGACTCTTTGTGGCTTGAATTCTTTCATTGTTCAATACTTTAATTTCTTTTTAGAAGCAGATTACAAAATGATTGAAGGGTTGTCCATTGAACAGCTAAAAACTTACTTGTTCTGTTGAGAATCCTTATAGCTGTACCGCATATTTAGTGCCTCTGAGTGGAATTCATAGAGTATTCAGTTGCAAGGATAACTTTTTCACCTTATTATGTATTGGCAGAGGAAATCTTGTCATAGCAAATCCAAGGTATATTTGGATGTAATGTTCTTGAGTTCCTATCCAGGAGGCATTGGTTAATGAGATAATAGATGTAAAACCTCCAAGCTGTGTCTCTTGAAGTAAGCTGGAGAGAGTTGGCACTCAGGCAGTAAAAGCAAGCTAAGAAGATAATTGGCATATGTCTAACTAGGAAACAATATTGTACTTTTTTGCCTTGCTCATTATATGTACCAATATAATACTCAGTATTTCAAAAGGTTGTCCTACATGTACATTGTTATAAAATTGAGTATAAAGTGTATTTGTGTAAAATCTATCTTAGGTACAACAAAATTGTTGCTGATTTTCCAGATGATATCTGCACTTGTGCTCAAATCTACACTTCCAATTATTTCTCTAAGGCATTGACATAATGTCTCTCTTCATATGCTGTTTTCCACTTTCTACTCTCTTCTTTGACAGAAGTAGTTTTAATGCTGTGTGATGCAGTTATTTTTGTTACGTATGCAGAGCACAATTTAATGGTAATAAACAGATTATTCAGTTTTTAGAATGTTTTTTTGTCTGCAAAATATACAGGTCAAACAACAGCAACACATAATTGTCAGGATAAACATGAACGTATATTGTCCCTTTCGTGGCTCTTTGCTTATTTCACAGTTGTTTTCTGTTTTTCTTTCTTTAATAATTGAAGGATCCCAAACTGCTTTCAATGGCCTATTCTGCTGTTGGAAAACTTTCCAGGTAACAAAAATTGCATTTAAACTGGTGAGATGTCAGTTGATTGTTTTAAAACAATTGTTACTCTGTCAGCAAGCAAGCAGGTTCTCTTAGTGTAAAGGGTGGATCAGATGCTATCTTTTGACAGTTCTGGAAGTTAAACTTGTGGGGAGGTGGATAGTAGAAATAATCCATTTTTAAGAAAAGGAGGAATCAAATTTTAAAAAATGGATTCTTGTGTACATTGCTTAAGTGGTACATATTTATATTGAATTGGAGTAAAGACAGCAACATCATGCTAAAGAATTCCAAATATACAATCTGTCTTTAAAAAAAGGCCTGTCAAAATTGAGCTTGTTATATTATTTTTTAAAACTGTTTTTGCTCAGTATTATGAAAAGTAGAACAGCAATTATTCTTTTGGCTGATCTCAGAGAGATAACCAGGATCATATATTATGAATTATTGAATAATTATGATCCGTGGTGGCACAGTGCTTAGAGTACAGTACTGCAGGCTACTTCTGCTGACTGCCTGTTATCTGCAATTTGGCAGTTCAAATCTTACCAAGCTCAAGGTTGACTCAGCCTTCCATCCTTCCGAGGTGGGTAAAATGAGGACCCAAAATGTTGAGGGCAATATGCTGAGTCTGTAAACTGCTTAGAGAGGGCGGTAAAGCACTGTGAAGTGGTATATAAGTGTAAGTGCTATTGCTGTAGTAATGCACAAGCATGTTCCTGTAGTCACTTAGCCTCAAACTCAACTCCAAAGAACCTTTTAAGTAGAGGGCAGCCCATGTAAGGGTATTTTATGTATAAATATAAATTCATTAACATCTGACAAGTGATCTCAGACATTATAAGCTAAAATAACTCTTGATTTAAATCATATGGTAAAAAGAAGAAGAAAGAACAACATCAGCAAAAAACAAATAGGCCCAACCTTCTCCTATTTTTGGAAATGGTTCAAGGGGGAACACAACACACATACACACATGCAAGAGAAGGAGAGAGAGAGAGAGAGGGAGAAAGAAAGAGAAAGAGAGATGAGAAACCGGTAGAGAAAGAAAAAGAGAGAGATGAGAGAGAGATGAGAGAAAAAAAAGATAAGAAAGAGATAGGGAGAGAAAGAGAAATGAGAGAAAGAGAAAGATGAGAAAGAGTGGGAGAAAGATGAGAAAGAGTGGGAGAAAGATGAGAAAGAAGGAGAAAAAGATGAGTGAGGAGATGAGAGAAAGAAAGATGAGAGAAATGGAGGGAGAAAGAGCGAGAGAGATACCTGTTTAAAAGAAAATAAGGGAGCCAAAATACCTGAGTAGGCGTGGCTGGGGGGTCATGTGACTAGGTGGGAGTGAATGATGTTGAGTTGGCCATGCCCACCCAGGTTTTGTGGCTCCTGTTGTTTTTTTGTGGGAAATGGGTCCAAATGGCTCTTTGAGTGTTTAAGGTTGCAGACCCCTGGATTAGGGGCTAGATGGGAAAAAGCTCTGAAATTAAAGGTGGCCATTCCAACATGAGGAAAAAGTAGGAGTTCCTGATTCCATGAATGAGTCAAATACTTAGGAGAATGAATTGTGATAAACTTCAGAAGGTCAGTGCCAGTAATTTTAATTGGTAATGCTTCTTAAGTCCTAATCATTATATGGATTGGCCAAAAGAAGAAATAATGGTGAATCAAAAAACAGTCAATTTTTACTTCAGTAACATGTGGCATTTAACATTTTGGAACCCAATATTGACAGCGTTGACATAAATAGTAATCTGAAAATGTAACAAATAAATAAACAGAAGCTAATAATTCTGGGGCACTTCACAAATTCCCATTAGAACAAACCTAATTAGTATATGAGAAATATTGTTTGAGAAAATGTCTAGTTAGTATGTTAACTGAAATTCCTACTTCATTTCAAATAAAGTCCTTTTAAAAATACTTTTTTCCAGCCGAATACCTCAACTGTTTACCAAGGATCTTGCACTGGTCCAACAATTTTTTGAAGCTCTTTCTAAGGTTGGTGATTTTATTTTTATTTTACCAAACAATTAGTTTATCTAGAAGTTTTGTTTTTCTTATTTGTGGGATACTTATTAGATGTTAACACCCAGATATCATTTCAGGAAGACCCTGATACCAGACTAGCTATTCAGGAAGCTCTGTCCATGATGGTTGGTGCATACACCAGTTTAGAAGGAGCACCTCGTACTCTCATGGAGGCACTTGTAGCCTCTAACTTAATCAAGGTGAGTCACCAGGATATGAAAGGAGTGTGGAAACCTGGGCTTAGTTTTCCCTTAATCGCTTATACATAACAATGGTTATATTAATTTATGGTATGCATTTAGGAGAAGAAAGATATCTTTCTCCTTCTCTCTCTCTCTCGGGCCTGGTCTCAATTCATTGTTTCTTCATGATCTACATACATGCATTCCGACATACACTACATACTGTACATACATACATACAACATACATACACACATACATATAGAGAGAGAGTATCTTCAAATTGTGCCTGTCTCAATATCAGTTTGAATTTTTTTTTGATCCTCGATATTTCTTTATAATAGACACAAACACAGAGGAAGAGTAGAGAATGTCTCAGATTCCTGTGACTAGTTGATCTCATGATAGCCAAGAGTGATAATTCCTCTGCAAAATGATTGGGCCGACAATGTTATTTAAAGAAGCCAATTCTACCTAGTTCCTCCCAAAATATTGCTCATCCCTGATATTACCCTTCAGATGTGTTGGTTTATATTTTTTAGAATTTCAAGGCAATATAGAAATTTCAGCTAAGAATAGTCCGGTGCGTTAAAAGGGAATCGTGTTACCTAAAATTAGTCTATCATGGTGCATATATGGAGAATATGCTTTTTTATTATGGAACTTCCATTCCATTTTAATAATTGCGTATTATGTGACCTTGAAATATGTATGCAAAACTGAGTAAGTGGACCCACAAATAATGCCAGTTGGCGGTATATAGGCAATATTTAATCTATGCAATATTTTGTTAAAGGCTACTTTTAGAACTACATATAAAGCAAGCATAGGCACATTTTTTAACCCTTCAATTATATTCTGGAAACCTGAACATTTTATGGCAGACATAATATGCTATATTTCGTTTCACGTTTTGTTGCATCATACCTATAATTACGGACCTGATTGTGCTTGTTCTTGTTGCACCAAGGGAACAGTAACAATAATTATTTGTGCTATTTCAAATATTGAGAAATGTTGATTCCTGAGAAAGAATCTTAAATGATCTCTTCTCCGACAGGTAAACTATGCACGAGCAGCGATCTATTAGCCGCCTCGAGTTCCCTTTGACCGGGGAAGAGAGGTGGGGTATAAATTCAATAAATAAATAAATAAGTAAATTACAAAGAGATATTTTTTTCATATTATTTTGTTTAATTACAATACATAATTAATGCCTAAGTCATTAAAGGTTCAGGAAAAAATATTTAAAAAATCATAACGATATAAAGCATGTTATAAACAGAACTTTTGGTACCTGCCTTTTTACTTTTGGTGCATACAGTATTTTGAATATTGTATGTAAGTGCCTGATTTGGTAAAGAGTTTGTTTCTGATTATTTCTTCGTCTTTCTGACTTTTTTTTTTAGCCTCAAGTTCAAGTCCGCCAAGTAGCTGTAAAATTTGCAAGCACAGTGTTTCCTTCCGATCACATTCCTTCAAGATACTTGCTACTTCTAGCTGCAGGAGATCCGTACGTTTAATATTACATTATAGACTGGGTATAAAACGCTAATGTTATGTAACAATATCTTAAATAGGGATCGATATTTCTTATTTTGATTCTTTTAAACTATTACTTCAATTGATATCCATTTTACTGGTTCTGTAAAACGTTATTTATTTATTTGAGTTTTATCCTGTCTTTATTATTTCATAAGTACCTCAAGGCAGTCAACGTACATAATGCTTCCTCCTCCCCCTATTTTCCGCACAACAGCAACCCTGTGAAGTGAGTTGGGATGAAAGAGATAGTGAGTGCCCCAAAGTTACTTAGCCATCTTTTTTGCCTAAGACAGGAGTAGAACTCACAGTTTCCTGGTTTCTAGGGCAGCATCTTAACCACTATACTAAGCTGGCTCTCTTTTAATTGACATACTTCAGGACCAAATCTTTGAAACATAATAGTATGGAACTATCATGATCCTTACTTTGTATCTCTATTTTATATTTGGTGCACACTGTTAGTACATGCTACTGATGCCAGTTTGTAGATCAAATCTAAAACTCATTTATCTCAAAAATGTCTTCCTCCATCACTTATCAGAGCCTGGGCTGGTAGACTACAATTAAAAAGGTGGTTGGAAAGTCTTTTAGTAAATAGTTTCACTTTTGTTTTTGAAGCTAATATTTATAGCCTTCTCCGTAGACAGAAAAAGACAACGGGGTTTTTTTGCCACCCTGCAAGGCAGGGTGCCCCAAAGGGAACAAATAAGGGGAGATAGATGGGGGTGGGGGGTTTGGAGGCAGTCCTTTACCTTACTGAGACTCAGGTGTAAGAGGAACCAAACCTGGAATGGCTTGGCCAGGGGTGGGTATTTGTTAATGACAAATTAACATTTCTCAGTTAACAACTGCAGTGGGATTGCCATTGTAAATTGGTGTGGTCCTGTGAAGTCTTGCTTTACAAGCATCCAACCTATGACTTCAATCCCATTAGGCATGGTTAAACTCGTAATAATTACCAGTAGTTTTAAAAAAATGAAAGATGTATAGAAAGCTGATGAAGAAGAGAAAATGCTAGCTAAAGTTATGTTCAAACATAACTTCTGAAAGCTAACATTGTAGGCCAAAATCATAAAGGTACTGAACACTCTTAAACTGTGGAAATAATAAAACTAAGGAAACAATTTTTATAAGAGTGGGTGTAATAAATGGTGTTCAGAGTTGTATGAGTGGTTTAGAAAGTTGGTAAAAAAATTAGAAGTAAAGCATTGATGTCCAACCCATAAGTAGAAAATGAATTAATATTTGGCTGTATTGTGGAATATAGAAAGCTTTGCTAGATTAGGTAAAATATTTATTTAATTTAGCAACACATTGCTGAAGATTACCAGGCATAATAATATCTGATTTACTCTTTTTAAAATTTTTAAAATTCTGTCCAATTTTTTAAATTCTAAACCTCACCTTGCATCAACAATTGGACCACTTTGGACAGCTAGAGATCTTTTCTATAAGGCTTGTCAAAATTAAAAAAAAAGTCTGAAAAATGCAATGTCCCAGTTCATATATAATATAAGCTAGGAATTTAAATTATGCATCTGCTAAAATGTCTTCCTCTTTATCGCAGCTGGGACAATGAATACATTAGAATTAATTTTCATTTTTGCATTTTCCAAAGTAGCTTACATTTATGAGAGAGGGGTTGTTTTTTTTAAAGTCAATTGTAAGTAAAATCAACTTTAAGTCATGGGTGATTTATTTAATGTCTCTATTAAGACTTGATAAGGCAAGAGTCTACTGGATCAAACTAAAGTTTAATTTATTGTTATCCAGTGTCTAAATAAGAAGACAATGGAAAGAGGATCCTAGCTGTTTCTTGTTTGTGCATGTAATGCTAAATAATTGGTTCTTAGAGTTGTGCAATCCTGTGGAAAACATTTCCAGCAACATGTTTTGGGGTGCAAGGGAGTCCAATGTAAAAGAAGTTGTGTCTTTTCCTAGAATCCCATGGCTCCCCTCTTTGAATTACGTGTGATTCCAGGGGAGGGTGCAAGCTACTTTAAAAGTTGCAGACAGGTGCTACATTCTACATTCTGAATTACCTTTTGGAAATCAAATCCAGAATATAAACACAGCCCTTGCAATAATATGAACTGACATATCAATTAATGCTTTTCTGCTGAGTTATTTCGGGAGCTTGATGGAGAAAAGGTTCTATTTGTTCGTGCATATTTGAATTTATTTATTTTTTAATTTCTGAAAGGCGGGAAGAGGTACACGGAGAAGCACAACGTGCTCTGAGAACGTTTCCTGGTAAAAATGAAAAGGAAAGTGCTGATAAACAGATGCCTTCATTCCCAGAAATGGTCCAGTATATTCAAGAGAAGGTACAGGATTGGTTTTTATGATTTTACTTCAGCTTTCCTTTCTTTTCCTTTCCAGACCTACAAAAATCGTAAATGCAGGCATTTGTCTCAAAGTTACTTGATTACTGTCCAAGGCAGTCATTAAGCAAGGACTACCTATAAAGCCATAGGATTAGTTGTTGTAAAGTCCAGTAATTGGTATGAATTGCAAAACATTTGAGGAGTAAGCACCATGTTCTGTTAAATGCATTAATACTTTATTTTAGGCCTCCCACCGAATGAAAACTCCTGCTAAATACATGACTGGAACAACAGTAATGCCTTTCAACCCAGCTACTTTTGGAGAGGTATGCATCTCAATTACAAATTAGGGAAAGCCCTATTTGTTAATTGCAAAATTCTATTTTGTATATATATATTGTGCCATCTTGAAATAGTATATTTTTCACACAAGTACACCCTTGAAATTTAAGATCTACATTAGATGTTTTAGTGGGAGGTTTGGTGGGTTGTGAGTGAGGAGACAGCTTTTGGTAGTGACACATCTTTTTTACACAAAACTTTCTTTCAGTAGACGAGAAAATTACTAATACTTCTGTGAGCCAGCAGAGAGTCCTTTTACCCAAGACTTTAGTGGCTTTCTTGATCTCTTACTGCTATATAGATTTTTATGCATTTCTTTGGTCCTTATTCAGCTTTTTGTTCATTGGTTTTACTTAACCCATTTTTCCAGCCCCTTTGCAAGTTGCTCCTGATATTCAGTGAGAAAATGGGACATTATTTTTTTCCTTTATACAATGAGAGAAAAAAAAAAAAGGTAATTCCATGGTAAATGTAATACTCTGATATATTTTAGGAGAACCAATTTGATGTAGTGATTAAGCCTTCAGGCTAGAAACCACTTTAGGCATGAAGCATAAAGTCCTTGGGCCAGTCACTCTTTCTCAGAACTAGGAAGGCATTGTAAACCACTTTTGAATTTTGATTTGATTTTATTGAATTTATACCCCGACTTTCTTCCCCCAAGAGGGAAAGCAAAGCGGCTCTTAACAAGATCTTAATGAGAAAACTGCAGGAGCTAAATCCATCCAAGTCACCTGAAGTCAACACCGTTTGGAAAATACCCCCCCCCCCAAAAAAAAAGTATTTTTAAAACAATTACAAAGCAAAATTGAAACCTCTAAATATTATCAGCCATGCCCTCTGCAATTCAAGACCCCAAACTGGAGCCCTGGTGGTGCAGTAGTTAGAATACAGTATTGCAGGCTAATTCTGCTGACTGATAGCTGTTTGACTCTCACTGGCTTGAGGTTTATTAATTAATTAATCAATTAATTAATTAATTAATTAATACAATTTATATGCCGCCACATCCCAAGGGACTCTGGGCGGCTGAGGTTGACTCAGCCTTCCATCCTTACAAGGTGGGTAAAATGAGGACCCAAATTGTTGAGGGCAATATGCTGACTGTAAAGTTCTGACTCTTTACAAAGAGGGCTGTAAAGCACTACGAAGCAGTATATAAGTCTAAGTGCTACTGCTAAAAAACCCACTCATTTGGTAGAAAACAAACTCCCTGTGTGTGTGTGAGAGAGAGAGAGCGAGAGAGAGAGAGAGAGAGAGAGAGAGCTCATCTACTAAACCCCCTAGATGTTCTATTTGATCTTTGTTGTTTTTCAGATCAGGTGGTGAGTGAAATATCTTGAGCTATTATTACTTCTATTCTAAATAATGTTATAAAATCCAAAAGGATTTATGGAAATGATAATTTTTTGAGGCAGTTTATTTTGCAGCATACCGACTACTGTTTTATTTTAGGTTTTTATTTTAAAAATCTTTTTTCTAAAACAGGTTTGGCATAAGGCATTAAATTTAGATACCCAGGATATAGTGTGGCAGAAGCTTAGTTTAGAATAGGAGTGTCAAACTCAAGGACTGGGGGTCGGATCCAGCCTGCGGGCTGCCTAGATCTGACCCGCGGGCCGCTTTGGAAGCTGCAAAGGAACGCCCCACAGTACCTGTGCCACCAAAAATGGAGCTTGCGAAGGCCACAGGCAGCCCTCCCAAGCTCCTTTTTCGCTGGCAGAGGGTTGCGGGACACTGTCGTAGCCAAAAACGGAGCCCCGGGAGCCCGTGTTCTCTGGCAGAGTGCTTGGGCCAACACAGGTGCCCCTGACATGAGTGACGTCGAGCTACCACACCCACTCCACCCCCTGAGGTTAAACACAACCTGGTGCGTCCCTCAATGAAATCAAGTTTGACACCCCTGGTTTAGAATATGACATGTTTATAGGCAAGTTAATTCCCTTAACTTTTGAACATTGGGATAATTTTGTTGATTTGTCCTAATAGACTCTAGTAATGAATGAGACCGCCACATCCCCTCGAGTTCCCCCGAAAGGGGTGAAGAGAGGCGGGATATAAATCTAATAAATAAATAAATAAATAAATCCCTTGGACATTTTAAATCAACAGATGGGATTATTGTACTGTGATTCATGACTTGTTTATTCAGTAAGGGAAAGTTGGTGATCTTTATATTTTTTTTCTGCTTTGCTTAGATAGTGCTCTATCTCCGGATGTGTCTTGCTCACAGTGCTGGTGTGGTGCCTACTTCTCAGAGCTTAGCTGATATGCAAGATCACGCTCCAGCCATTGGCCGTTATATAAGAAACCTCCTCTCTGGAAATGTTATAACATCCTCATCCTCAAAGGGGGGTGAAAGCAATCCTGTACAGATCTATATAAGTCTCCTTCAGCAGTTGCTGTCTGGTGTTGGAGGTGAGAAACACACAGGACACAAAGCTCAAAAAAAAGTTGTTTTACTACCTTTATCATGAATGAGTCATATGCTGCTTCAAAAGATGAATTTAGCATCCATTGTTGGTCCATCTTGTTGGTGTGAGCAGATTCACTTCCTAGAAATGCAAGGTCTGTTTTAATGCAATAAATTAGGCCAAAGTAACCTGTCTTGATCAGGCTGATAGTCGGTAGAGATTCTCAATCATCCAGGTCTTGATTGTCCCAAGGTGGTTTTTCAGGAGGCAACTGGACTTTCTTGTTTTTTCTTTGAAGATGTTTCACTTCTCATCCAAGAAGTTTGTTCACCTCTGACAGGATTCCATTCCCCACTATCCTGCTGAAGAAGCTTCTTGGATGAGAAGCAAAACATCTTCAAAATAAGAACAAGAAAGTCCAGTTGCCCCCTAAAAAAGCACCTTTGGGACATCGGGCTGATACTTTGAAGCTTCAGTGGTTCCAGTTTTAGAAGAATTAAAAAGTACAGTTACATGTTCAGTTGAGTATGTTTTTGGCAAGCCCATTGAAAATTACATAATTTTGACGGGGATTTTACTAAATAAATTGTATATTACAGGGGCCTAACTGGAATATAAATTGAGTGATAGACCCTCTCAGTATAGCCCTTGGCCAGTAAAGAAGGAAAAAAATGGAAGTGTAATTTTTGGCAGAGAAAAACGATCCATCCTGCATGAGAGCTAAGCCAAGCTTTAGCTGGTTTAGAATTTTGTTCTCATTAGTAGTCAGATCTGTCCATCCTCAAGCCAGGCATAAAAAGTAATGTACTTTCCCAAATACCTTATTACCTGTCTATATAGAGGTTCTGTCCAGATATCAAGTGGCATAATCATGGTTAGACCAAAACTTTGTTTCTTTCTCCCAATCCTTTTAAAAATAGATGCCTTAAATTTTAGGCCATTGCCATCAAAGTTCTACCTTACCACGTGTTTAACTGGTCTTTTTCGTTACCTTAACTGTATACTAATTCAAGATACTAGATAATAATTTCATTCTTCTGACTGGGGAGTGTGGAGAGGAATGAAAAATTATAAGGGGAGTGGCTAACTACTTTTCAGAAGTTAATTTGCTAAAGATAACTGAAAACACACACGCAGGTTTCCTAATCTTGCATTCCCTGCTATATATTTCTGTTTCCACGCTTCGGCATGTCTTTCATTGATTCCACCATTCTAGGCTTTCCCCATCCCTGTCTTACTATCACTTCCTCTTATCACAGCGACACCGGAAGTGGCATCACTTCCAGTATCGCGAGATTTTGGCAGCTGCGCCACTCATTCTTCCATCTTCCCTGCTTTTGGGTTCTGCCTGGGTGAGTCACTGCCAGTGTGGGTTCCTATCTTATTACTTAAGTTTTGAGTTGCATTTAGGGGTTTATGTCTCATTTAAGGTTGGGAAAAAATGGGATCCAAACTGGCCTTTCTCCAGTTTTTTTTTAAATTTTGTAAGCCATTAAATGCTTACAACCTATCAGCTTTCAAGCAACTACAAGAGATTTTATTATGAAACAGTCAATCTCAAAATCAAATGAATTTGACTTTGAGGTGTTGTGGGCTCTAGAGACAGGCGCGCCACTTAGTCTTGGAATGTGTTTCATTCTCTTTGCCTGAACTGAAGTGTCTGTTATGAATGAAGAAATGAGCTTGGACTGGCTACAGTAGCTTATATTTTTTTTCCAGGAATGATTCGGTAGAGCATCCAAAATGTTAGCAACATAGAATATGTTGTGGCCTTGAAATTCCACAATAGCACACAAGTTTGTGTTACATCTCTATGTCATAACATTTATTAACAAAATAAATGCATGCATGCATGATGTCTCAGCCGATTGCTGTGCTGGTCAACATACGTTGTGCAGCTAAATCCTCGACTTAACGACCACAGTTGAATTAGAATTTCCATTGCTAAGCAAGGCGGTTGTTAAGGGAGTGTGCCTGATTTTATGAGCTTTTTTTGCCATTGTTATGCAAATCAATGCAGTTGTTAAATGAATTACATGGTTGTTGAGCAAGTAAATCCAGCTTCTCCCATTATTGACTTTGTCATCAAAACCCAGATGATAAGGTGATCACATGACCCTGGGATGCTGCAACCACTGTAAATATAGTGTATGTCAGTTGCCAAGTACCTAAATTTTGATTATATGAGGGTGGGTATTCTGCAATGTCGTAAGTGCAAGAGCTGGTCATAAGTCACTTTTTTCAAGGCTGTTGTAACTTTGAATGGTCACTAAACAAATGGTTGTAAGTCGAGGACTATCTGTTCAGTATAGTTCAAATATATATTCAAATATTAACATATTGAATATTGTTAAGATATTTAGTAGAGGATCCTGGATTTCATTTTTGAGTATCTTCATCTCATATTTGAATTCTCAAGTTTCTTGATGAGATGACACTTTTTAGATCCAGGTTTCTTTGGCCAGAAAAATTTTGACATCCATACACACAAACCCATTAAGCAATTCCTTTCTAACCACATATTCAGAATGCAGGGTAAAATAGTAAGAAATAACAAAAGAAACTTAACATCACCAAAATAAAACCAAAGGAAATACTCAGTGCATGATTCCATAAATATTGACCTCTTAACATCTATTGTAGCTTTGGCCAATTCAGCTTTTTAGTAAGATAGAGGATATTTTTAGGTTATCTTACTAGCCTTAGATGTAACTATCCACATGCAGCATTTCCTGCTGCAAATAAAGTCTTTACTCGTCAATTTAGGTATGTTTTTACAAGTATACTATAAGTGCAACAAGGGTCAGTTTTACTGTGCAAGCTGAATTTCTACTCCAGAAACAGCTTTGCAAGACAGTGTATCTGCATCCCACCAACTATGAGGTACATGCAGTCTCTCGGTGCAAAATATATCTAGTAATAGTATTAGGGTACAGGTAAAATGAATGTAAATATTTGTTTTGAATAATTTTTGCATGCCTATTATGAAGATAATAAATCATATTTGTATGCATGGTGATTTTATTTAGCAAGTTTAGCATTTTGTGGTGATTTCATTAGTAAATTTATTTACATAGAATACAGTAGTTATTATTGTTCAATTTTTGGACATTTTAATAATTTGAGAACTTTTTTAAAAAATATAGGTTTGCCAGTCATGTACTGTTTGCTGGAAGTTGTTTCAGTCTACCCTGAAAAGCTAGCTGCAAGATTTATAGACAAGATGGATTGGATAAAGGTATGTTAAACAAAGAGATGATTTTATTCCAAAATTTTGCACTTCATTCTAGCAGAACAGATTTTTTTCCCCCATACCCAAGAAAGGAATGATTGTGATAGGATTAAAAGTATGTTTCTCAATAGCTCCTTATCTATTAAAAGTAAGTTCCTGGAAGCCAATATGGCATCATTATTATCCACATACTTTTAAATATAATCCTTCTCAGTGAATTATATAGGCCTCTATAGATAAGTCATAGGGATATCTTTGCAATAAGATTTTAAAGAAAAATTCAGTGAAGGACAACTTCTACTAAGAATGTCATTATCTGAAATAAGATTCAGATGCAAAACCAGTCAGAGTTTCTATTAAAGCACCTAAAATAATGTGATAATTAATAGATTGTGGGTTTGTAGTCAAGTTGAAGGAGTTGATGAGGACGGGGTGAGTGCAGCAGAATGCAGTGGATTATAAAAAGACTACTTGATTTAAATCTTGGGTGGGTATGGAGGTGGATTACTGGTGGATCTCAGGATGAAGGTACCTTTGGGGTTGATGTTGTTTCAATTTGGAAGTAAGGGTGTACAGTGGTATTCTGGAATCTCTGTAGCCTTTGTGATGTGATTTTAATGTACCTTAAATGTATTTTATTTTAATGTAATTAATTTTGAGACGTATTGATAAGGCCAAAAAGGCTATCAATAAAGAAATGCTTCCATTCAGTCAATCAGTTTGCCTGGATGCCCATGCTAACTCTCTAAACTGCATGGAGCATTCACCTTCAGTAGCTGTGGTGTGTCCATGTGTATGTGTACGTGAACGCTTACGGAAGTGTTTAATAGGCCTGTGACATTGGATGCTCTTTTGACAAGCCTTAAGGGTGGAGCTACTGTAATACACTGTCTGGGTCAAGGAGAAGAACAGGTGGCATCCTTCCTCATTATTATTGGGTTATACATTGCAGTATAGAGCTTGCCTTGAATTATAGTCATATCCACAGCAGGCTATCTTGTGAAGCACAATGACAAGACAGATTGCCAAGATCTAGACCTGGAATTTGGTAGGGTCTTTCAGAAGTAACAGTTAGAAAATCCTCTCCCTCCTTTTGACTTCCGTGTTGTATACATAACCAAAGAGTTTTTGTATGATACAAATTATAAATAAACCAGCTAAGTTTAACCTTCCTGAATAATGGTTTGGTGGAAGCATAATGCTTCCATTTTTGCATGTATGGAACAAGATGGACCAAATGTGAAAGTAATATTTGCCCTTCCTGAGATCAAGTCCAGCAAATAATTTCCTGACCTTAATACTTTCCTGCTTCTGGAGTTCATTACAACATAACTTAAAGTTGGCTACTACTAAACCTTTTAAAACATGGAGAACAAACCTTTTACCTATAACCCCCCAGAACGGTGGCAATATACCTAGGATTGCCATATGGTGGAGACAAACAACAGGACATAGTTTTCTCCATCCTGTCCTGCTCAGGAATGGAGAGTAAAAACCAAATGGAGATTGCGGGACACCAAGTGGTAAACTCCATAAGGATAATCCAGCAAGAAAATGAGTAATCTCTAATTCTTTGCTCATGAGGCCTGTCTGCAAGGAGTTTGTTGGGAGAGGAGAAATTGTCTTATATAATCCTTCCATTTGGACTACTGTAATGCACTCTACAGAGGGCTGCCCTTGAAGAGCACCCAAAAGCTTCAACTGGCTCAGAATGCGTCAGCCTGCAGGGTTTTGTGCAAATCCAAGATCGCACATGTGTCACTTCTTCTGTGGGAGTTGCACTGGTGCCCATTTTGCTTCCAAGTGCAATTCAAGGTGCTTGTTAACACCGCTAAAGCCCTATGTGGCATGAGGCCAGGTTGTTTGAGGGATTGTTCTCCCCAATTACAAATACCCAGCCCACCAGAGCAGGAAGACAGGGCATGTTGAATGTCCTAACTATCAAGGAAGTACATTTGGATTTTTAATGTTGTACACTGCCTGGAGTTGGACAGCTATATAAATTTGTGTAGCAAATAAATCAATGAATATTTTTACATATTGAATCCTTTTCTAGCAATAATGTGATTTTATTTTTCTATCTCATCCTTATGGGTAAACTTTATGGTCTGTGGTAGCTAAAAAATAGACATCAACTGGCAACCCCTTTTTTGAGTAACAAAGTTTATTAGCAAGTATCAGATTGCAAAAACGTATGCCTTTTAATAATATTTGTTAGTTTGGAAAGATGTTGTTGGATACTTTTATGGTAATAAATTGATAATTATTAGTGAATATTAATGATAATATCTGATTATGCATCTTTCTTTGATTCACTTGGACATTATCTGAAGATTATTTCATAACTTGTCCATAGTCAAATTGGGAGAAGACAAGCAGAGAGAAACTTTTGAACTTCAACTGGTATTTTAGAGTTATAACAATAATTGCTTGCATTTATAGC
>JANHGC010005039.1:162242-175517 GCA_027560395.1 Boaedon fuliginosus | reverse complement strand
TTCCAAACAGCCTCCATGCTTCCAGAGTGTTTTTCCCCACTTGGAACTGAACCCAGAAAGATATTTCTTCTAACAGGTTGTTCCTCCTTTCTGCTTTTTTTTTTTTCCCTGATCACATTCCCCTGTTTCTAAAAATGTGTGTATCAATGAAATCCAATTGCGTTAATGGTTACTGTCAATAGCAGGGATCCAACCATGTCAGAAAGGCATGCAGGATCTAAAATTAGCAACACTTGATAAGGAAAGCACTTTTTAGTCCCGTGACACTTCTTGGGATTTTAAAAGTGTAACAGCATTGCACGCATCATTTAAAAAAATAAAAACTGAAACAAGGGCAGATTTGGGATGATTAGACGCACAGATGGAGCGGGATCCTAGTTAAGCAGTGTTTAGGAGTGTGTATGTAAATCAGTAAAACACAGCCCCAAAGGAGTTGGGCCGCATCATTTTGGTTATCTTTGCTTCATGCCAATTCTCCATGGCCCACCCCACTGCAGGAGACAGGGATAGTTGAGGGGGGAGAGAAAGAGAAACTTCTGAAAGTATTTATGGCCATAGGCTTTATCTCTGGAAATAATTTTAGCTGTTTTCCTCCTCAAACCAAAACCAGAGGAGGAACTGAGAGGGAACAGAGAAGGAAAAGAAGTGAATGGAGGGGAGAGGGGGGAAAAAAAGGAGAGAAGGGGAAAAGAGAAACGCCGTAGCTGAAGAATTCGGCAGGACAGTGGAAGTGGACATCGGCCATATTGGAAATTATGAACTGCGATGGGTGGTCCCTGAGCTTGGTTGTTTTCCTGCAGACGTTTCTTTACCAAACTAGGTAACATCATCAGCACTAGAAGGGAGTGGGATTTGGAGAGAGGAGGAAGAGGAGGAGGGGAGGACTGTAAGGACCTCAGTGCTCTCTGGTCTTGGTTGTTTACTTGGAAACATTTCATTACCCAGCTAGGTAACATCATCAGCGCTCAAGGGCATGGGATTTATTTATTTATTTTATTTTATTTTATTTATTACATTTCTATGCCGCCCAACTCCCGAAGGACTCTGGGCGGCTTACAACATAGCAATAGTGCTCAGTTTTTATATACTGCTTATCAGAGCTTTACAACACTCCCCAAGCAGTTACAGAGTCAGCTTATTGCCCACAAACAATCTGGGTCCTCATTCTACCGACCTTTAGAAGGATGGAAGGCTGAGTCAGCCTTGAGCCTGGTTAGATTTGAACCAGTCAGCAGGGATAGGCTGCAGTGCTGCATTTAACCACTGTGCCAAGGCTCTTATGTCAGAATTATCTGAATTAAGCTATCATATTAGCCCATTTTGATACCTTCTTGAGCTGTTTCTGAGTGATGGTACATACAAAGCAGGAAAATGCTTTAAAAATAATCTTTCTTGCATTAAATTTCTGTTTCATTGTAGTTTGTTGTTGAGTTATAGGAAATCATTGCTAGAAATGTTCAATTTTTTCACTCTTTGGGTGTGGGAATACTTTTAATAGTTAAAACTGTTTTGTACTGGTTCAGGTGGACAAATACATGAAAGAAATTCTTGATGATTTAATAAGCAACTTGACTAGCAATATGTGGCGAATTCGAGAGTCAAGGTATGCATTTTTAAAGTCAGTTCATTATTTCAGTTAAAATAATTGGTGTTTTGAAAATCCATACTTGTATATTTATTCTATATTGGGTTTTCCAGGATTTATTTATGTAATTCTGTCAGTTACATGAACTGTACATTTGGGGGCCGGGTGGCAGAATTTGCAATTTTGGAGTACAGATATTTAGAAATAAATCATACAATTTAGCAGGAAGGCTTAATTATGAAAAAATACATTATGCATACATTTTTGTTTGTTTTTTACCATATGATTTAAGTTGATATAAGCTGTGCTAAATAATTACATCTCTGGAACTTTTTCTGACATTGATGCAAAAATACCATCAGGAACTTTAGAGAATACCACCCATGATATTTAATTAAGAGGGAAATTGTATATAAATACCTGTGCTAAACTATAGCAAATAAGCCTTGTCTTTGCATGCATACTCATACATAGCCTAGTCTTCAGTTCTGCAGTGAGCATGAGCAAGGAAATATTTATTGTGTTGTAGAACTAAGTGAATTGTGGTTATTGTTAAATATGGTTTGTTTAAAACAGGTTAACTATTGAGGCTAGTTATAGATGAAGTCATAATCATATAAAGTGTTTCCTTAGAAACAGAGAACATATAAGTACTAATTATTGTAAGATTGTAGTTTGATTTAAAAAGATAGCTTGAAAAGGGGATTAATTCTGCTTTAAGAAATTTAGGTGTACAGGCATTACTGTCTGACAGTTCTGTTAGTTCTACACTTTTAAATAATGTACATGTTTGGGGAAACTGAATTTGTTTTATTTTATTGAAACTTCATATTATCGAAGAATGGTAATTAAAGTCTTTTCACAGCTGTTTAGCACTGAATGACTTGCTAAGAGGAAGACCTTTGGATGAGATTATTCATAAACTTCCAGAAATATGGGAAACTCTCTTTAGAGTGCAAGATGATATAAAGGTACTGAAAAGGTTCATTTTGTAGTATTGGGAAATTACTATAAAGGTTGCAGGCAAAGAATAGATCACAACAAAGAATGCTTCCTCTGGTATTATGCTGGGAATTCCCAGAACTCAATACCCCTGAATGATAAAACACATTTGTGGTCCATTTTGGCTTTCAGCCTTCATGGCAAAAATATCTTGAGCTTTATGAATAAAAGGGAAATACTTAGGCTAGAAAATAACTGTTCAATCTAGTAATTGGGCTATGTTTTGAAAAGTATTTATAGAGCATTAAAAGAGTCAGATAAGCATTGGTTTTGATTTAGGCCCCTTCCTTTCTCCTCCTTTCTGTAAAGCAGGATTAGCAATCTTATACATACAACCCCTTGATATCAAGGAATGCAGATTTTAAATTATTTTTCTGGATTCCCAAACAAGCACCTTTGTATGAAAAAAAATTCAAGAAAATATACACCATCAAGGAAAATCCCTCCATCGATAGTGCCTGAAATTAAAATTGGAAGCATACATTAAAAGTTTTCTTTTCTCCCTCCCTCCCTTTCCTTTTTCAGGAATCTGTACGAAAGGCGGCTGAGTTAGCCCTGAAAACATTAAGTAAGGTACATTCTCATAATCACTTTAATAACTTCAAGAATTTTACATCATTCTGTGACTCCGTTTGAGCCATAGTGTAAAGAATTATCTTCAGAACATCTGTGCTCATAATGGATCCCATCTGCATTTTTTATTTTTTATTTGGTTTTAAGGTGTGTGTGAAGATGTGCGACCCATCTAAAGGAGTTGCAGGCCAGAAGACCATAGCCGTCCTTTTGCCATGTCTTCTTGATAAAGGAATGATGAATACGGTGACTGAAGTCCGGACCCTGAGGTATCTTATCCTTACTTTTCCCCCCCTCTTTCTTCCCACGTTTCCAAATCTCATATCCAGAAATGATTTCATCATTCTTTTTCTTCGTAGCTGAAATGAAATAAATGAATCTGAGGAATATTTTTTACAATATTTATTTATTTATTTGTTTGGATTTATACCCCGCCTCATTTCCCCGGTCAAGGGGAACTCGAGGTGGCTCACAACAATAAACAGTGATTTCTAGATTCCTCTATGTAAGTATCTCATGATTTGCTTAAGCATGGTTTTCTAATTGAATCATAGTTAGCTGGCCTTGCACCACCCACTAAACTGATTACCATGATTTATGAACCAAGGAAACTCAGTGTAGAAAATAATGCTTAATTATACGCATACTAGGCAACCACTTAAGCTTAGGTGGGAGAAATCATGATTGTACCAATTAAAGAGTCCTACAGTTGTTACAGCCAGCTGTGGAAAGAGCCAGTTTAACATATAAGTGCAGTTGCTGAAATTAATAGAGTTTTTGATGAGAGGAACATTTAGGGCCCGGAAAGTAGATAATATAAGCTTCTTGGGAATTTGCTGCATTTCGTTTATCTTTTATCCAAACTACTTTGTTTTAGCAAATGGAAGTTAAATTTGATAGCAGATTGTTTTCTGACACCTAGACCATATTCATTATGTGCTTGGTTGGATGGATTAGTACTAGCGAAGAAGAATGCAAATGAGCTTGTTGTCCACATTTTTAATTATAGCATTAACACCCTGGTGAAGATCAGTAAAAGTGCTGGGGCCATGCTGAAACCACATGCACCAAAGCTCATCCCAGCTTTGTTGGAATCCCTGAGTGTTTTGGAGCCTCAGGTTCTCAACTACTTGAGCCTGCGTGCTACCGAACAAGAAAAGGTAAGGCCACTATTAAGGTTTTTCATTTATAGACTAAAGGCTGTCTAGCAGAGGAGGGAATGAGATTAGTTACATCATCAATTATTTTCATACAGCTGAGATATCCACATTATATTTTATTTTTAACTAAAACTCATAGTAAATAAGATAAGTTAGTTAACTTAATATGTACACACCGTTTAACTAAAATGTTGTCTGAGTTTTAAACTTTCATGAAAATCATTCCTCTTTCTTTTTTAAGGAATATTTGTCTTTTTAATCGCTCCTAACAAAATATTGCTTGCTACTATGCATCCAGGTGGGCCTTGCGTTTTCTCTTGTCACCTTATAAACTCTAGATTTTAATTTTCTTTTCTTTTTTATCTTTAAGGCTGCAATGGATACTGCAAGACTAAGTGCTGCTAAATCCTCCCCAATGATGGAAACTATAAATATGGTAATAATTGGCTTTAAGAAAACTTTGACATAACCTGACCAAGGAAGATAGCAAGTAATAATGAAATTACTCTGGTTATAACTGATAGCAGAATATTGGTATTTCTGATTATTTCATTTAGTAAAGGAAAGCTAGTGTTACAGCAGGAAGTTATTCACTTCTAATAAAGTCTTGATCAATAACCAAGAAGACAAGATTCACAGGATTGTTTCATGAGCTTTTAAAACAAGCTAGCCTTCCTGCTACAACAGGGATGCAAATAAAGTAAGGGGTAAAAGAGCCCTGAATACTCAATACATCTCCCTTCACATATGCACACTCATGCAAAGGAAATAAAATAGTGGTTATCATTTCTGTTTTTACGATAAACTACACTTTGACAATTGCAGCCATTGATAAAAACAAAAACATTGCTGCAAAGAAAGTACTGGATAAAAGTGGATGTATTTTAAATTCCTCCTGCTCCAACAGTTGTTCTTCCAGCAGAAAGCTAACAAGCACGTTGTGAGCAACAGTCTAGTAATCTATTTTGTTATATTAATCTCCTTGGATGTCTTGATTTTCTTTTGGTTTGTTTCTCCAGTGCTTGCAATATTTGGATGTGTCTGTTTTGGGAGAACTGATTCCTAGGCTCTGTGAACTGACTAGAAGCGGATTAGGCATTGGCACCAAGGTATGCTTACGCTTAGGAAAGAAGGGTTTTGCAGGAAAGTTTGGAATGCTAAGCAGACATTGAAATTTTCAATAGCCACCCACATGTATCTCTTTGTGTAATTATAAGTATACAGTGACTTTATCCTGTGATGTAAGTGAATTCAGTTTGTGAGACATATCCAGAGATGGGATATTGGGAAATTCAGGAGAGAAAGTCAGGAAAGAATGGTAGTGTTATATCTTATGCCTGGGGTGTCAACCTCGATTTCATTGAGGGCCACATCAGGGTTGTGTTTCACCTGGGGGGAGAGTGTGGCAAGGGGGCAGTGTGGCCAGCTCAACATCACTCGTGTCAGGGGTGCCTGTGGTGGCCTGAACACTCTGCCAGTGAAAACAGTTCAAGAGGGCCCCCACAGGCAGCCGTGATACATTTTGTTTTCACTGGCAGGGGCACCGCAGGCCGGTCCTTCACTGTTTCCAAGGTGGCCCCATGAGCCAGATCTAAGCACGCTGCGGGCCAGATCCAGCCCACAGGCCTTGAGTTTGACACCCTTGTTTTATTTAGAAGGCAATGCAATTGCATCAATTATGTCTTCCCTGGCAGTGCCATTGGTGGTGTGCTGTGGGGGCTCTGCGATTACCATTCTACTAGATCAACAGTGACTGTGAATATGAGGAAGTCTTAGTGCTTAGTGCTTCCCCTAGTGCTTAGGGGAAGGATATTTGGGAGGGGCAGATAACATTTGGGCAATTCATCTAATCTAGCATTTTTAGATATTCTGTACTTGTAGATCCTGCAAATAAAATTCAATAATGAATAATATGGCGGCTATTTCCTTGTTATTCATGCTGTCAGAATTCAGACTGGCGGTCTGATTCTTTACATTGATAGCCCTCATTTACTGCCCGGCAACTCGGTTGCTAAGCCATATCGTGGTGACGTGAAAATCGCATGACTGTGCCTGACTTACAGTATTACTTTGTCGGGCATGGACATGGTTGTTAAGTGAATCACATTGGGTCATTCAGCACAATGCCATGTGATCATGCTTGCAACTTCCTATCAACTCCCACTCCACAGTGAAACCAGCTAGGAAAGCTGCAGATGTTGATCATGTAATTGTGGAATGGTGCGACTATTGTAAATGCACCCCAGTTGGCCAGCACCCATTACTGCAATCACATGACTGTGGGGATGCTCCAGTGGCCAGAACTTAAGAGGACTAGTCATAAGTCTTTTTTTCAGCACCTTTGTAACTTCAAATGCTTGCTATGTCGATAAGTGAGGACTATCGATTCATTCAGAGGAGGCATCACTGAATTCAGTGGGGCTTGTTTCTGAGTAAATGTGCAGACATAAATTTCTTTTTAACCCAGAAGAATAAACTAATCTTTGCCTTTCCTATTTTTACTCTTTTTAGGGTGGTTGTGCTAGTGTAATTGTGTCACTAACCACTCAGTGCCCACAAGATTTGACACCATATGCTGGTAGGTTTTAGAGCCACATTTTCTTCCTTTTAAACCTTGGCTGATTTACTCTTTTTCTTTCTTTCCCTTTTGTGAATAAACCCCCAAAACATTGCTAACCCACAAAAGATTTTCCTCATCTGCCATAGGGATTTTGAACTTGTTTGAATGCAACCTTTTATATAAGATAATTCTTTTTTTTAAAAAAAACAACTTTTCAACAAAGTGGGGAACGAAGGATAGATTACTGCTCTGCTCCTCCCATTAGAGGAGGGACTGAGGAAGCCTTTCCCATTACATGGATTTAAGTCAGCACAAAGCCAGAAATCAATTCCTATAATCAACAGTGATCCTTTTATTCAAATTAATGGTTACAAACCAGTACTGTATGAAAACTTATTTGAGGAAAATTACATTATAGTATTGGTAATCTCTTGGGAACGTGGTGGCTCAGTGGCTAAGACGCTGAGCTTGTTGATCAGAAAGGTCGGCGGTTCGAATCCCTAGTGCCCCATAACGGAGTGAGCTCCCGTTGTCCCAACTTCTGCCAACCTAGCAGTTCGAAAGCATGCAAAAATGCAAGTAGAAAAATAGGGACCACCTTTGGTGGGAAGGTAACAGTGTTCCGTGAGGCTTTGGCATTTAGTCATGTCGGCCACATGACCACGGAGACGTGTTCAGACAGTGCTGGCTCTTTGGCTTTGAAACGGAGATTAGCACCGCCCCCTAGAGTCGTGAACGACTAGCACATATGTGTGAGGTGAACCTTTACTTTTACCTTACTGGTAATCTGCCATTATATTTTGTTTATTTGGAGCCATCAAGTATATTGTAGCTGGTTGGAGTACTTGTGTAATACATTACACCACATCTTTTTTATTATATTAATTGTATCAGAAGGTTTGGGAATTGACTTTCTACTTGCCTGTACAGAAACTTAATAGTTGATTGCTAAAATAATTTCCTCTCTTACATAGGTAAACTCATGAGTGCTTTACTTAGTGGCCTAACTGATCGCAATAGCGTGGTGCAGAAGAGCTTTGCATTTGCCTTGGGACATTTAGTTAGAGTAAGTCGTGCTTCCCCAGTTTTGAGACTTTTCTGTCGGGTTTGTGGGTTCAGAAGTGACATAAGTTTTTCTGGCTTTTATTTTAAGACTTCACGAGACAGCAGCACTGACAAATTGCTTCAGAAGCTCAACAATTGGTACATGGAGAAGGAAGGTATGCGCTTAAGATAAATATTTTAAAAACATTGTAGCATATTAAATATTTTTAAAATGTTTCATTCCTAGAAGCATATGTAATGTGTACGACATTGCTATTTTATTTTAAAATGCAACTTGGATGGTTTGAGAATTGTTTTTTTTTTTTGCTAAGTATGTTTACTGAACACCTTTTTCTGTCTTAAAATGCCTTGATTTGATACAGTGTTTGACAGAAAATGCTTATGTAAAATTCATTCAGAAGTTTTACTATTTAAAATTTTTTGCATTACTTGAATATGACTCACTTTAGAATCTCTGAAAAGCCACCCATCTCATTACATAAGCAACTGGTGTTGATTTTACACCAGTTAAATCACTTAGCATAGCCCTAAACTCACTAAATAGTGTTTTTCCAGCTGTCTGTATCGAAATTATTTTGATTTAATTTGTGAAACTCTTCTGTTCCTTAATTTGACAGATTGAATATGCTTGTCCATAATTACAACTACAGGAGTGCTTCAATTCGCCCCACCCACCTATCTCTCTCCCTTTTGCCAACCCCACATAATTGCACTCTGGCATCAGCCTTGTGACTGAGGTAGAGGTCTTCAGCAGTGTTACTTGGCTGCCATTGACCTAGGCCTCTACTTCAGCCTTACTGCAGCCAGCCAAAGCGGGTTACCACAGACCCTTGTCATGGTAAAAAAAAAGCCCACTATCCCATGCTCCTGCTGCACCTGGCTGACCTTCAACATCTTCCAACCATTGACAAAGTGTGCCCAGCCTGGCCCTATAAGAGGCAGTTGCTGGCCATTCCAGGCTTTCTTCATGAGGTCGCCCTGTTGTCCAAATACTGCACCCAGTTCTTATGAAGGCCCCAGAAGCTTTCCTATCTCTCCCCCATCTTTGCCCTTTTGACCACTTGATACAGTGGCAGTCCTCAGTGGCAGTAGGGGCACTGGGGTTGAAGGTTAGGCCATGGGACACTGGTGACTGATGAAGGCCTTTGGGTTTATTTCAGCCCTAGAACTGCTGCTGAGGAGTGCTGCTATGTAGGGTAGCCAAAAGGACAGAGATGGGGGGAAATACAGTAGGTTTGTGGGAGGAGTCCTTTATCTCAGTATTGGTCTGTGGCTTGTTAAGAACTAGGCCACATAAGCGGTGGGCAAGTAACTGAAGCTTCATTTCTGCATGTGTGGGAGCTAGATTGTGCATGAAACCACTACCACCCCAGTCTATGGAAAAATTGTCTTGCACAAAACCGGTCCCTGGTTCCAGAAACGGGGACCATTGCTTTACCTTACTGAAGCTCAGGGCTGGGAAAGACCAAGCCAAGAATTGCTTGGATTAGGGTGAGTCCTCACTAATGACCATTAGAATTTAGTTAATGATTGCAATGGGGACTACCAGGACTGCTATCATTAAGCGATGCGGTCGCGTCATATTTCACATAACGACTCCATCGATTAGTGATCAAAATTTGAGTCATAATTAATGTTACAACTTAACTATTTGAAAAATAATAATTGCCACAGTTTTATACTTGTTTTGAGTATCTGTTCAACATTGCAGCAAAAAGGAGAAGAAGCAGTTTCTTCCCCCCCCCCCCAAGTAATTTTATTTGGGAATAAAGAAACGTGATATGGATTCTACTTCATTGGCAGCAAAAGCATAGAGCCTGCATTTCCTGAACTCTAGACTGTGGCCCTAGAGCCCTTCAAAATGTTGCTGTTCATTTTTAATGTAACAGACGGAAATAAACTTTAAATGTATAGGAAATAATTATATTACCTTTATTTAATCAGTTTTATATTGGTTTATTTATTTTATTTGTTTAGTTGTTATTTAAATGTTATTGCGGGGAAATCTTAATTTTTGTTTTTTGTCTTACCCACTTTTTGGAACATGATTCTTGCTACACCATTGGAAGGAGCAATATAATTCTCACCTAGTAAAAGTTACACATCTTTGATTTATAGATTTGGAAGTCTATATCCCGTGTTTTCTAAATGACCATAACTTTGAATAACATTTTGAGCATCACTAGAAAGCCCATGGGCTGCAGTGAAAGCACAGAGTCAACTTTTTTCTCACTGTGTTCTTTTTTTTATTATTATTATTATTTTAGAGCCAGTCTATAAAATGGCCTGTGCTTTAACTATGCATGCTATTGGACGCTACAGCCCAGATGTACTGAAGAATCAAGCCAAGTGTGTTTTGCCTCTGGCTTTTCTGGGCATGCATGAAATTCCTGAAGAGGACAAAGGGGAGAAGGAGGAAGGCAACCTGTGGTCTGAAGTGTGGCAGGAAAATGTACCTGGTGAGTGGATCTACCATCTTCACTACTCTGGATCTTCACTATTCTGACCACTTTATTAGTATGAACACCCAAAATACAAATCTTAAAATAAAATAGTCATCTTGGTTTCTGAAAGGTAGAGATTATGCAAAATCCTCCTCCATTTTATTATTTATTTCCCACCCTCATCCACCCCCACAAACAGGTATCCCCATGTCATTGTGAAGTGCTGTTGTTTAATATTGGTTATGCTCAGACTTCCTTTCTCCAAGTACAGTATGAACTGGGACTTTTTGCCTGCTTATTTGTTTAATTATTAAATTAATTTCATTTATATCCTATCTTTTCCCCTTAAAAGCCAAAAGTAATATATATTCTTGTTAATTTCAATGTATTTACTGTTTCACTCTTTTATATTGTAGTTTTATGAGATTGTAAACCATCCAGAATTGTGTAGCAGTGCGATTGGCAACAAATAAATTAAATAAATATGGGTCTACTCTAGTTTTATCCACATAATAGTCACCTTGTGGGGTATATTGGTAGGAGACAAAATGGCTGGCTCAAAATCCCAGTGAATTCACTTTATATACTGAACCCTTTCATCTCCATCTCAGCTGCAGTCCTGCATTCAAAGGACCATGCTGGCTCAGGCCTTTTAACTTTTCCTAAAGCAGGAACCCCTGTACCAGGCTACCTCTCAGTACATTCTAGAGGCTTTGTCCCCCAAAATCTCTACCGGTAGTTCTTGGTCAACGACCATTGCTGTTGTAATATGTGTCGTTTAGGACCAGTCATCAAAGTTCTGGCTGTTGCAGCAACCCCTGCGGTCATGTGATCACAACCTGGGCACTTGACAACTGGCTCACAATTATGACCGTTGTAGTATCCCGTCAGCACCATCTGTAGCCTTCCCTGCCAGCTTCACACAAGCAAAGTCAGTGGGGAAGCCAGCAGGGGATGTTAGGCTGCAAGTTACTTCCACCACTTGTTCTCCCAAGGAGCCCCGCTGCAGATTATGAGATCCCAGGCAAACCCTCCCCTGCCAGCTGCTCTTGCATGGTGCCACAGTGCCTACTCACAGGGCAGTAGCACCCTTCCTCAGCCCTCCTGCCCTCAAATGGCGCAGCAGCACTCTCCCATGCCTTACTCCCTGGTACTCCCCTGTTCTCCAGCCTGCTTCCCCATTAATGATCCCCAGTCCTCGCTTAATGGTTGCCAATAGGAACTGCCAGGATTTCCACCGCTAAGTCCCACAGCCACGGGACATCCCACTTTTTAAACTACATCCCTTAGCGATGAAACTCCCAGTCCCAATTGCCACTGTTAAGTAAGGACTACCCATATTAATAATCTGTCAGCAGTGGTGGTTCTCTTGTCCATTCTAGCAAACACTGTGTGTCTTGAAACGTAGGTACCTACGGCGGCATTAGGCTCTATATGGAGGAATTGATTACAGTGACTCAGAAAGCTTTGCAGTCTCCATCTTGGAAGATGAAAGCACAAGGAGCAGCTACCATGGCATCCATAGCAAAGCAGACTGGCGCTCTGGTACCTCCACACTTAGGCATGGTGCTCACGGCTCTGTTGCAAGGTCTGCTTGGAAGAACATGGACTGGAAAGGTAAAAAGCACCGACCCTATGCAGTGGGTTGTTTGATGGTTTAGAAATGGACATTTAAAAAAAAAACACTGCAGTTCTTTGCATTTCCTTTTTCATGACTGCCTGTAATTGGCTGAAATGGCTTTTATTTTATAACCTGTCCAAGAGGTCACTTAGGTGAGATGGGAGATATATAAATTTGATAAAGAAATAAAATTTGCCTAATGTTGTCAAATAAGCTCTAATGTGCTGGGGGTATACATTTGTGCGTTTATGGATCTGCGTTTGCAGAATCATTAATATGCTAGTTAGTGTTTGATTTTAAAATAAAATTTTACGAGGCCAATTGGGGAAAATCAAGTTTACTATAGAAGGAATAGCTGTTTGATATTATAGTAACATAAGTTACTAACTCAGCAGAGCTGAGTTGGCTCTGCTGTCGTTATATTTTTTTGTTCTCTCAGATCTTTTGTCCAACTAGATACCATTATAATTCACAATCAAATGTTCATATAAGATGTAACTTGCATATTTGACTAGGCACTTCTAAATTTTTGTGGAGACAATACAGAAATCACATACTAAAATTTATCTCTTACGTTGTTTATAATGTTTTTAGGAAGAGCTATTGAAAGCAACTGCCAGTGTCGTCTGTTCATGCAGGTAAAAATATTTTCATATCTTGGTCTGAAAGTTTTTCTCTGTACAAACAGTTTGGGGTGAAATGAATTTCCTCACTGATTCCTGGAGAAGTACTGAAGGGACTTTAGGTATTACTGCTACAGTCTCTTACTTCCTAAAAATATTGTGGAAATATTTTTAGAGTTATTTCAAAAGAAATGAACTAGAAGATTTCTAATAATTTGACAGGACAAATGAAAATGAAATTGATGTAGTGGTTAAGGCACCAGGCTAGAAACTGGGAGACCATGAGTTCTAATCCTACCTTAGGCACAAACGCAACTGGGTTCCTCTCTGCCAGCTCTTGGAAGGAAGCAATGGCAAACCACTTCCAAAAACCCCTTCAAGAAAACTGAAAGGAGTTCTTCGGTCAAGTCCCCAAGAATCAAAAATGGACTCTTAAGCATCCTTCTCCCCCCGCTTTGGACATTAAATAAAAAGGATGAATTAAGGAATGGAGAAGTTCATTTGAAATGCACCTACATTCATAATGCACAACACACTTCTTCCGTATTTACAAGCATCCCTTAGATAGATACTGTATATACTCGAGTATAAGCCTAGTTTTTCAGCACCCAAAATATGCTGAAAAAAGTCACCCTCGGCTTA
>JANHGC010005039.1:80457-93539 GCA_027560395.1 Boaedon fuliginosus | reverse complement strand
TAAATGTGTTGTTCGGCCGCCTCGAGTTCCCCTTTTGGGTGAAGAGAGGCGGGATACAAATCTAATAAATAAATAAAAATAAATAAATAATTTTTTCCCCCCTGTACATAGACAAGGCTTGTAGATCTTTTTAACTTGTCAGGACTTCTTTCCACATGGGCTTTTTGCCATATATTTATGAGACTTTTTTTTGCTATCTTTAATATCATCTTATACTGATTTATTACAAAAGAAATAAATACTGTATATTTCCCACGCTCCTTCCCACAGTGTCTCTTCCACATAATTCCCTTCTTCCTCCTTTCCTATTCTCCTTCGTGTTTGTTCTCTGTGGCCAAGCTCCCACCTATTATGGTTCTGAAAAGTTTTATGAATGTTTTTGAATTTCCAAATTTTAGTTCACAAATATCACCCAAAATGTGATCTGACCTCCCAACAAGTCCTAAAACTAGATTAAAAAAAAACCAGTTAAACAAATGAGTCAAAAACATACTTGTTGTATGATTTATTGAGGGAAATGATCCGAAGGTACATATTTTTGTGTGTGGCAAAAGTATGTGAACCTTTGATAGGTGGGAAATCTTGAAAAGATGCATTGGAAATCTTCCAATGCAGCTGGAAGATGCTAGATTTGGAAAGGATATGAGATATCCCACATAAAGTAAGACAATCTACAAGGTGTATGTGGTGTTCTTTAGTAGACAAAATGGTTGTTATCATAAAATTGTGCCTTTGAAGTTGCTGTGTTGGAAATGCAGATATTGATAACCTTGTTTAATCCACAAATTGTGTTATTTAAGACTGCTTAAGTTTTAAATGACATTATTGTAAGACCATTCTTACGGCTACTTGATTTAAAATGGCATTGTTAATTAATTGTTGTATCTGTTTCTTTGGTTCAAATAGTGCCTTACGGCGTGGGAGTCTATTATACCACTGTTGCAAGATAAGACTGAGACCAAATAAGCTGCAGCTTTTTTTCTGAATTTCTTCCCTGCACCACGGACATTCACTAAATGCCCAGAAATCACTACCACTAATTATACTGAAGACTTACTATACACCTTGATGTAAGTTTTTTTTCTCTCTCCTGGAGGAACACCAAGTGTGCTAATTCTGAACTGTACATTTTTGCCACTTTTTAACCAAACCACCTGGAACATTCTTACTCTGTGAACTTTGGATGATGGAAGTTAAAACAAGAGCACTTTTTTCTCTTGGACCACTTTATATTAAATGAATGGAACACTAAAATCATAATAAAAATAAAGACTCTTACATGCAAGGTGCCAACTTGCCCTTCCTTTTTGTTACCGGTCAGGATAAGGTATGTTGATCGTGAAACAAGCATCTTCGAGCCATCCCGATTTTGCTTCCCTTGACGTATAGAAAGGGAATATGATTGATGTAAGATAGGTGTTGGATTCTGTAGCATCTCTTTAATATGATCTTTCTGTGCACAATGGAAAATACTTAATTTAATGTAGAAACAGGAGTTGCTATGGTCTCCATATAATATATTGGAAATGTATAGAATGTTTGTAAAATAATGTTTCTAATCTAACCTATGGATATGGTGCATACTCAGACTTCAACTTTGGGATGGTAGAGGAAAGAAACTTATGATTCCCAAAGTTTGTATCCAGTATTGTTTATGGTTTTTTTTTCCTTTAAAAAAGAATGAAAAGCCAGGTAATTTTTTTATTTCTCAAAATGTTTGGTTTGTGTGTGTGATAAGCTACTCTTTATATCATGTCTTAGCTCATGCCAAACTTTTCATTGTGACCAATCTTGTGGGTTTTTTTTACTGTGGGAATCTTCTTCAAGATAAATTAGTATAAAATACCTAAGCAAGCAAACAGTAACTATATATGTAGGTTGGGTTTTTTTACTGACTAATTCTGAAATAAATTCTTGACACATTTAAGGAAACTGGAGGGAAACTACTCCTTTTCCCTACTAAATGGATCAGCTCAACATTTCAAGCACTTCTCCTTTTGTTCTTGTATTTCTTTTTAGTTCAGTGGGTATTTATTTTGGGGCATTCTATATTCATTGTATCCTTGAAAGGGAGAAGTACAACCAAAATGGAGCCTTGATCTAAGGTTTCTTGCTTCATTTATAGTTTTAAGAATTCCTTGGAGTTTTTTTATACAATAGCCATAAAAAAACAAGAAATGTAAGATTTGAGAGTAATGATTTGCTCAATAGCAAAGAACAACAACAACAATATTTAATTAAATCTGAATTTATTCCTGTATGACATTTTGTGAACTAGAGCCAACATCATTAGATGTATGAGATAACGTGGACTGTAAGCTCTGAAAACTTTCTGCCTTCCTCAGTGTTTTGTCTTCCAGACCGGTTAGGCTACAATTCCTACAAGTCCTCAAGCAATTTTGGCTGCCATGGTTGGGCTAATAAAAGTTAATAGTTCTGCATAGTACATAACCCATCATGTTAATGAAAAGTAGCTTAAATTATGCTTTAAGGTACTTTGAAACACTTTGATGGTTGATTGCTCAACAGACTAACAGTTTTGTCAGCGTTGCTCTATAACAGCTGTAACACTAATTAACTAGCAATTTTCTATTTTTATTATTACCTATCGTTGAGTGTTCAAACTATTAGAATGCCAGCCACGTAAAATGCAGAAAAAGCATCCACCCTTAAAAGCTTCAGTAATATTTTTCTTAGTTTTAATAGTTTGGACACCAGTCCTCTAAATCTCGTTAACTTGAAGGAAAATTTAAAATCTGTGTCAGGAGAATTTCTGGAAATGAACTTCTGAAATCATGGCCCCCATCGCGATCTTACAGTTTTTAGAACCTGTGATGCTTGAGTCTAAATTAATTAAGACCAATAACTTAATGTATGTTTTTGTATATCAATTCAGGCACATTTCTAGTAGTGGATCTCACATGTGATACTTAGGGGAAGAATTTTCACCTCTAAGTTTAGATGATTAGATACACATAAAATATATGATTAAGCAGTAACCCCAAAAAGTGAGAAGGAAACAATAGTTTGTAGTTCAGATAATAGATGTTGCCATGAAATCCTTGCTTGTGTGTGTGTGTGTGTGTGTGTGTGTGTGTGTGAGAGAGAGAGAGAGAGAGAGAGAGAGAGAATTGTCTGTTCCAACACCCACAAAAGCACCATAGAGAAGAGGTGCAGTTGTTCCTGTGTATCTGGATAGTATCTGGATTTAATTATATTACAAAATTGCCTCCTATTCATTTTCAGAGCTGGAAAAAAGTCATTCTTATCCCTGAAGTGTTTTCTTTTTCTCAATTCTTATTAGTGTTTGAATTAAGCAGCTTCTCTTATTCCAACTGTTTGTATTTCTAAATTACATAAGCAGACTTTCTTACATATTACTTCATTCTGCTCTAATAAGAATAGATAAGCCGTATTCTTTCTGCCCTGATCTGCTCATTCATTTATAGCCAGAAGTTTTTATTTTAAACGTTAACTTATACAGTTATAAGTGTTGTTATAATTATTAATTATAACTGTTTGACTTGAGAAATGGCCTTTTTCTTCCGAGACCTTACTTATTTTTTCTAACCCAGCCTATTGCTGCTTCCGTGTTCCCTACATGCATGGTTGTAGATCAGACTGGTATTTTTTTTGAAAGAAATACTAGCTAATTAAAACCTGGCAGATTTGTTAACTACCAAGGGATTGCTACCTTACCCCATAACAGATGATGGAACATATTTCTTCTTGCAAGTCTTCTGTTTTTGTGTCTGCTTGCAAACTATAATAATTTAGAGAAATGACCAATATATTACTAAGAAAAAACAAATGTGAATTACTTTCTAAAGATATAATGATAGTAATGTCATACAATACAAAGTTGTTCTTGTAAATTATGTAATTCTCTAAGTCTGCATAACTCCAGTGACCTGTTTGGTTTTCTTTTAACTGCATATAACACCTGAGACTCTATGTTGGCTTACACTGAGACACAGCTGCATACCTGGCTGTTAAGGTTCTGTCCCAGTAGACAACCTCTCCAACACATTCAAGAGTTGCTATCACCTGGCTTCTATAACCAGCACATGAAGACTTTCAAACTAAATCCTTGTCTATTTACCCAGTGCCAGATTTAGACTTGGTGAGCTATATAAAACAGAGCCCTTTGCTAAAACATTACACCACAAAAGTGCATACCAAAATAAGACTTTGGATCACCACACACACAAAAAATGAAAACATATCATTTGGCCTCATAGATGACAATATAATATGCCTTGCAAATAATACTTAAATGTAATGTTAAGATACATTTCATACACACATGCAATGCTGACAAAATCAGGATCATTTTTAATAAGTAATAATACACACATTTGCAAAATCAGAAAACTGACATCAGTTACAATTTAAAACATTTTCTTTCTTGATTTCTCAAAAGCAAAATAATTCTGGGATTTTGTGAGGCCCTAAACTGTAGCTTGTTTAACTTTTGACTATATCTAGCTCTGTATTTAATTAAGCACACAGATAATTTCCAACGTTGTGAAAAGAAATGACCCTTTGGGACGGGTTTCAAGCTGGCGGCCCACGGGCCCTTATGTGTCACACATAAGCCACACCCACCCCAGCTCCGCAAAGGGAAAAAACATCGCAATACGTCACTTGACAGCAACATGACGCGAGTTTGACGCCTATGCTTTAGGATTTGATTTCTTTGGGGCTTATGTAAAGTGTAGCAGGAAGTTTGATATGTGGTTTTGATTCATGGGACTTTAATGCTAGGTTTCTCTTCACTCATAGTTCCCCAAATTGTTAATATGCTTATCTCTTGCTATTGTTGAGTTGACAAACCTCTTATTCAGGGGTGATTTCTTTTCACAAAATAAAAATATTTCAAAAGACGGTACATAAATCGCTCTTTGCCCAATATTTGAGCAAACAAAATAAAGTGACTTTTCCTCTCTGAATCTTATGCTAAAACGTATGGACGTAGGTATGGACATTTTTCCTTGCATTTTACAATCAATGTTACATTAATGATACAGGTAATCTCTATTTAGTTTTAAATCTGTTTGGAAAGTAATCTTACTTTAACTGTCTAGCATTTACAGATATCCTCCTGTGTTGGCTTCTCAACTCCCAGTGCTTATTCCAAAGATGACTGACAGGTCTATTGAAATCCATCTTCTGGCATTTTCACATAAGTTTTTTTAACGTTCCAAACTTTACATTGGAACTTTAGGTTGTAATGCAGTTATGCATTTACTGAATTGCACTACAAATGGTGTTGCCTGTTGTGTACCTGATAACAGCATGCATCTTGAAAAGGGGAAAAGGAGCCGCTTGGAATGTGAGCATGTTCCTTCGCCACCCAATCGTTAAGTTGACTACAGCTTTAACAGGAATATTAAATGGTTTGCTTAAGACCATTGCTAGAAATTGCCTTGCCCACAAAACTGGGGCCAGGTTGAAATTTTTTCCCAGGAGCCTTAGGAAAGCTATGGCTTTGTGGGGCATCAATATTAAATAGAAAAGAATGTTAGGAAGTTGCCTTAAATCAGATCCCTGAGCCCGTTCAGGTTTTGTTTAGAAGCATTTCACAAACCATTGAGAAATTTCTGTTGGCAAACCATGCAGTTTGAGTTGGCAAACCATGCAGTTTGATCTCTCAGCTGTTCATTTTTGCAGGAGGCTCCTGCCTGCCTGCCTTTTTTCTGTACCTCTAGTTTTTAAAGTGGCCCCTGCCATCCACATCTAGCAAGAGGCACATATGGCTACTGGCAGCCATTTTTCTCCCCTCAGGTTGATGCCAGGCAATTTCTGTCTGAACTTGGGCATGAACCGATTTAAATAGAAATACAACTCCACCATGGTAGTTACCGTAAACACTTTGCTGAAAGAGGGTATTCATCTTTAGACATTCCCTATGTTGTCTCTGAAAGAACCCGCTGCAGTAAAAACAGGAGAAGAAAGGCAGCAAAAGCCTAGTTTAATTCCTCCTATCTCCTTGTGGGCGGATGCCAAATCATCATCAGATGCAGTGGTGCTTGGCAGCAAACCAGAAGCAACAAATCCCCCACTATATCTCTATTGGATTGTTTAAGGCTATTGTATTATCATCCCTGGCTAGCCAGAAATAAGAATGGGAACAATACACCTTAAATAAGTGTTTTCAATGCTGTATGCTGTGGGCAAGCAAGCTAACTGAATGTGAAACAATGCCAAAGATCTCTAGCTGATTCAATCAGCTATCTTCAAGGAATAAATGACTTGGCACGTCATCTGAACCACATCTAATCATAACTATGTAAAAATTAGTTGTTAATCCTTGGCATGGAATCCATCAAAGATCCTCAGGTATCTGAAACTGAATCTCACAGATTCTGGAGTATAAAAGATGTTAGTTATATGCTATGGATTGGGCCTTTTCAACTGTTCCTATATAGGAATACGTGGTGAGATGCTAGCCTACGTCAGCTGTTTGTTTCCACGTGAACAAAATGCGTAAATGGATTTCACTTTCGGATGAGATTTGGGAGATCTAAGGGCATGCTTTGGCAAAAAATTAACTCCTGTCCATGCCATACTTTGCACCAGCACTATGAGGTGAGGCTTGCCAAATAATTTTTTCCAGTGAATTTTGTCCAGGTGCTAGCATGGTCACTCCATTGTGTGCTTTTTAAGAGATATATAAATAGGATGTTAAAAAAAATATTCTGTGATGTGTTTCTTAAGTAGTTAATATTTTGTGGGGGAAAGGGAAGTAAACTAATTTATAAAATGTGGGAGATTCTTTGTGTATCTTCATGAATACAGTTTTCTTTTGACAAAAGGACATTCAATAAATGTATTTTTCTCTACCATATGCTGGTGTTTCAGTGTATGATATTGGACTGGATCAGGGATCTCCAAACTCTTCAAGTCATCAATCCCTTCATGAAGTTTCAGATTATTCATTAATCCCAAACGTTTATTATATGGAAATGATTTTATGAATATTAGTACTATGAATATTAACAACAGCAACAACTGGATAGTCCATGAACAGTTGGAGGTTAAAAGTAGACCACTTTTGGGAAATCCCACACTAGATAATCCCTGAAATGTTGCTTGTTATTTTTCCCACGTCGTTCCAGATCTCAGGATTCACTCAGAAAGCTCATCTAACCTTTTAATTCTTGGGAGCGTGGGGGGAGCGGGGAGGAAATTACTGTGTTAATATTGGTAAAGGTAATGGTAAAGGATCCCCTCGCACATATGTGCTAGTTGGTTCCTGACTCTAGGGGGCGGTGCTCATGTCTGTTTCAAAGCCGAAGAGCCAGCACTGTCTGAAGACGTCTCCGTGGTCATGTCGCCAGCATGACTAAACACTGAAGGCGCACAGAATGCTGTTACCTTCCCACCAAAGATGGTCCCTATTTTTCTACTTGCATTTTTACATGCTTTCGAACTGCTAGGTTGGCAGAACCTGGGACAAGTAACGGGAACTCACTCCGTTACGCAGCACTAGGGATTTGAACCACCAAACTGCCGATCTTTCTGATCAACAAGCTCAGTGTCTTACCCACTGAGCCACCGCATCCCTATATTAGTATAATAATTAATATATCCATTATATTAATCTCTAAATGCTGATCTTTCACAAACCTTTTAAATCTAAATCTTCTCAATATTAACAATAAAGAAGATCTTATTTCATGGGAAAGGAATTCAACGTAATGGGAGTTCTGGCAGAGAACGCTCAGGTTCAGGTTGCTTCTCACTGGACCTCAGAGAGGGGAGAGAGACTTTTTATCAAGGATGGGCAGATTCTTCTTGGAATAAATAGATTCATATCCCATTGTCCCAAGCCATGTTGTTCAAGTGTTATATGGCAATATTGAGATATTTCCATTATTATATAGCCAGTTGCATTCTGCCCCAACTTTAGAGTGATTTCAGGGCTAGTCCTAGAGAAGAGCACCTTACAGAAGTCCATTTGAGAAATGGTAAAAGTATGAGTGAACCTTGGCAGTGTTTTCCACTACAGGAACAGTGTAACAAGCACTGGAGTACTCATAGCTGAAGCTTCCCCCAGCTGCTTTAGCAGAAGCTGTCAATCCAAGAGAGCCACCTGATTAGGAACGATCTCCTGAGGGAAGAGCAGAATATAGAGCCAGTAAATTCAACTAACTAGAATGAGAGGGAAAATGAACATGTATTTAAATACAGTATAAGTATATAGTATAAGGATGGTTTATTAGGTAAATTTCTCCCCTCTTCCCATGAGCAAGCTGATAAAATGAGATCGGTTGGGAAACAAAGTGTTAATACATATATTCCCCAGCACATGGAGAATGCTAGTCCTCTCCAGTCCATTTCACATATGGGTTAATTTTCTGTTTATATCCTCCAGCAGCCAACTCTGGCAAATCTAACTTGAACAGCTTCATCTTTAATTCCAATGTTGTAGATTATAATTGTCCAATCTGCACAATGAGATATGGAAGATATGTGTGACTTTATATAGAGATAGGGAAAAAGCAAAATAGATAACAGACGCAGATATCTGGATAACATTTTCTAGTTATTGATACGGTAATTTTACAGTATCTTTGGAGCTCTTTAGTAGGCTCTTCCTTTTTTTTTTTTACTTTTGCTTTGGGGAATATTCCTCAGCAAGATAAACTAAATTCCATGTTGTGTGTTGTTTTCAGCATTTTCTATACATATGAAAAAGACACTTCAGAGTAATGCTTGCCTGGAATGACTTTTTCATGATGGAAGGAAAGGAAGAATGTGCTTTTCCTATATTTTCCTATATACTTGTATATTGGTTTGGCACAGGCTGCTTGTTGGTGTGATTCTGGCAGCTGTGAAGCCCAGCTGCCCAGTTCCAACTAATCTCTTCTTTCTGAATATTAGCAAACCTTCTTTTAGTACTACATTGCCAAGAATCAAATTGAATATTGTGTTTGGCTGTTTTAATGTTTGTGCAGTACACTCCTAAGTATTGAGTATATAGGAGGAGGGGTGATTTTCTTCTTTTTTAAAGTAATATCGGTTTTTTAATTGTTTTTAACCCTGTAAGCCATCAGGAGTCATATGACAAGTGCACAGCTTTAGCGATCTATGAAAGAAATACATGAATTTGGAGTAGTGTAATAGTTAGGATATTGAAATAGGATTAGTGAGACCCAATTTTAACTCTGCCTTTCTATAATTTTAGGCCAATCACTCTTAATAAGGTAGGGGTTCACATTTATGCAGCATGGAATGCTATGAGTTCCTGGAAGAAATGTAGGATATTAACGTTTTTCTGTATTTCTCTTTTCATTTGTTATTAGATTTGTATGGCCACCCAGTCTCAAGTACATAACTCTGGACAGCTAATAGTATTTAAAATGATAAAAATATATACAACCTTCCCTCCAAGACATAAAAGACCAGAGAAATTACAAAAATTACATTCGCCAGTCACTTGACACAGCCAAGAAAATGGCTCCATCAACACAGCCAGGACCTACAGTAAGCTTGAGCACAGATCCAAGTCTTCAAGGCCAATGGAGGGAGAGCCAATCACCCCAGAGGGGTGATAGTCCAGAGGATAGTGTCATTGCAGAGAAGGCTCTCTTTCTGAACCCTATTAATACCTGACACTCCTTAGCAGCTGGAACCTGGATCATGATATGGCAACCTATTTACTAGGTCCAGCTTTTCTGCTTAATTCCATGAATCTATAAAACAAATAATTTAAAGAAATCTAACTGCTAGGAGTAATATGTAATATGCATTATCATGCTTTATTCTCTCATGCTCTAGGGATGTTACTTTGATTATTCTTTAATGTAAGTAAGAGAAGACAGCATATTCTCAGATCTTCCACTTGAGTTAATGCCTATGGGAAGATTTGAATGAGAGACTTCTTATTTCACAGTCTTAATCTCTAATCTTGCTGCATTATTTCTTCTGCAGTATCTGCATTGGAGACCTAAGAAAACTGCTTAATTATATTTTACTGCACAAAACTTGGTGTAAAGTAGTACCTTATGCTGCTTTTCATTTATTTATCCATTTAGTTTATATGGCTGTTCATTTGTGCAACATAATTCTGGGAGGCACATCGCAACATAACGAAATAACAAAACTCAGGAAAATTAAAACCGCTGCATACAACCAAGCATCATAGCTCTTCTACACCATATACAATGCACTTGCTCAGCCCACATCCTAGCCAAACCCAGTGGAACAGTCAAGCCTTAAAACTCCAGAAAGCCAAGAGGGTAAAGGCCCTCCTTGGACTCATGGCTCTTGTTTAAGCAGCCGATGGCATCAACTGCATAGATCCATCTTCGGTGCTGGTTGCACATATTCCTGGACTGGGAGGCCCCGCTTATGCTCACTCACACTTTCGTTATTTTCCAATTGGACTATTCCAAAGAGCTCTACAAGGTATTGACCTTGAAGACTAACCAAAAGCTTCAACTGCTCCATTATTCAACATTTTAGGAAAATGACTGGTACAGTTAGGAAGCCATGATGCATAATGACTGGAGTAGGGATAGTCAGGACTTTGGAGCTTCTGTGTGTGTGTGTTTTTTTAACCTGATCAACTATTTTGTGTATTTTCATCCTTGAAGTGACAAGAAAGAACATTGCTATTTTTCATCAAGGCAGTTGGAAGGGATTAATGAAGCCTTGTATACTGACTTTAAAAAAATCGTGACTTGTTTGACATACACTCTTCTTTTCTTGTTTCATTTCTAGTGAGAGGACTCTTGCCTTACCCCAGTAAAACAGCTGCACAGATAAAGTTTATAACCTGGGCATGATGAGCTGCCAGAAACTAGTAACCATTTCTCTGTGGGGCACTATTTTTACCTTAAAATATAATGGACACTGGTCTTCATGAGCTCAAATTGCAAGAGAAATTTCTCAGGCTGTTTCATACAGCAGCATTCATAGTCCATCTTGTTCATCTTGACTGAGGTCTTTGGAGATATGCCTCATATCTCAAAGACATATTTGTAAAAAAAAATAGCTCTAGTATTAAACTAAAAGAAGAGGAAATAAATAGAACATGATGTCTGTCTTTCCTTCCACTTTTTTTGAATATGTTTTATTGGTTTTTCTTTTAAAAACAAGAACTCTCTTTTTGAACAGTTGCAGATACGTGGTCTGCATTATCATGCATTAACAGGTTCCTCTCCCTTGTGTATGATTCTGTAAGTGATTGAGTTGATTATTTTATATTGTATAGGCTCTGCTTTTTTATTGTATGTTCGCCGCCTCGAGTTCCCCCGCAAGGGGTGAAGAGAGGCGGGGTATAAATTTGATAAATAAATAAATAAATAAATAAATCACATTGTCATCTTTTCTTTCTGTAGCTATTACAAATGTTTATGAGCTAAGGTTTTCTAATCGTAAATATAGTCATCAACATCTATCATTCATTTTCCTTCTTTTTTCTAACTACCCATCTCATATCGTCCATTTACATTTTAAACAAGTACAATATTTGCAATATAATAATAAATCGTTATCATTTCATTCTAAATCAACCTAACCAAAAAACAATAAAGAAAAAAAGCCCCTAAATATTATAATTTCATCCTTTTCTAATCCTAAATTCATCGTCTTCTATTTTCATTTCAAGTTCATTACTTTACATCTTTTTAATCTATATAAACTTAATTATCTGTCTAACCAAATATATCCCTTTCTGGAAAGCAAACAGTATATATCATTATTTCAAATATCAAGTGTTCAGCTTAATAACATTGTTTTCATATATTCCTTTCCTCATCATAGTTGTTTTGCTATCCATTTATATTAAAGAAAGAAACTATAGCAATTTACCCATTAGTCATTATCATCTCTTGCATTTGAATAAACATAGTTAAAAAGACCTCTCACATAAAAAAAGAAAACAAAATAAAATCATTCTTTATAGGATTAAAAAAAAAACAAATTCAAAACGAAGAAAAAAGGTAATACAAAAACAAGAACAAGTAAGCTATACATTAATTCTCTTGCTCACACATACATCTGTTATATTTCCAAGCCCCCTTCTTATTCCAGTTTTAGCCAGTTCTAGCCGTCGTCTCGCTTCCGCATTTTTTTCCATCTTCTTTGTTTCAGGAGGCCGCTCCCCGGCTCCCGCCCTCGTGTTGAATTGTAGATCTGATCATGTGCCGAAATTCACCAATCTCCTCCCTGCCTTGCCACTATGGTATTGGTATCCAATTCTCTGCTGATCTGCCCATTCTCCAAGTGCCATTTATTTGCAGGTTCCTTTACACATTTTATTTGTTTTTTCTTAATGTCTTTACAGTCTTTAGTTAAATCACTTCTCGGCCTCATTTTTAGTTCTCTTGACTCGTTAGTTTTAGTTTCAAATTGTAATGCATTCCATTCATCAGTCCTATGGGTTCTTTTTTTCCATCGCTCATTAGTTTCCATGTTAAATCCTTTATTTCCTCCCTTCTCTGATCATTGTTTAGATTTCTTCCCAAACCCATTTTTTTTTCTTATATAGTTCCATGTTTTAATCCAAATATATTTTGGCCAAACATACAATTCCTTTAATTTTTTCGGCTGGTTTATTTTAATATCAAGTTGTGACATCCAGCCTATCCAGCATTTCCAAAGCGTTTCGCATCTGCATCAGCATATCCTGCATTAGCTCCCGTACATTTTGAAAGTCCTCCATTAAATCCTTCATTTTATTTACGTATCAGCGGATCACCCAAATAAGCCTTTAACTCTTTAAATCTGGTTTTATTTATGGCGTTTTCGGGGTCTTTTAAATACCGATGTCTTTTATTTTCTTCCACTGTTTTATCTTTCGGGAAGGTTGCTAGGGGCCCTCCCACCGGCAAATTTCCATGCGATTGCTTCTCTCTTTTTTCCCCATTCCACACTGCCAGTTTCGCCACCAAATAATTATTGGGAATAGTTCTTTAAGTCTTTGGGGGTTTTTTGCTTTAACTTTTTAATCACTCACCCCATTGCTCCTGCCCATTACTTCAAATCTCCTCCAGCACAATCTTAATCCTAGTCCGACTCGGCTAATCAGCCACCATGTTGCCATGGTGCCGCTTCACCCATCGGAGGCT
>JANHGC010005039.1:48009-64719 GCA_027560395.1 Boaedon fuliginosus | reverse complement strand
ATGGATGTGCAGATGACAGACTCAATAATTCCTCTGTAGAACTGAATCAGCAGCTCTTTGGGCAGTTTGAGCTTTCTTAGTTGGAGCAGAAAGAACATTCTTTGCTGTGCTTTTTTGATGATGTTTGTGATGTTAGATAAGGTTGGATTTAAGAGAATAAGAGGTTTGTTTGAAAGATTGATAGGTCCATTTCATTAAGTCCAACAAGCACACTTTTATGTGGTTCACTCCATATGAGCTAACATTGAATCCACTGCAATTTACCTAGGAATAGACTACTGTATAGGTATCGAGAATCCAGTACCATTCTATTATTTGGCTGAAAACACACTGTCATCCATCCAACTGCAGACACTTCTATTATATACTTTTCCATCATTTGACTTTTGGACCCAACATTTTTTTTTCCCAACTATCAAGCACGTTAGCAATCCTTATAACTGTTTATCCAGAGTCAAATTGCATCCTCTAACATTCTTCCTGAAGAGCTGACATCTTATTCTTTAGATGCTGTTGCACTGAATGGCTTGTATTGTGTTGCACGTACAGGTGATTATCGTAGAGCAGCAGCTGAGTTTCAGGTTTATTTCTGTCTTGCCCATTGCAACCATTCTTATCTTCCTTCTTGTCTGCCCTCCTACCCTAAATGGAACCTACTAGATACAATGCATTTTAGTTTTTTTGCTGCCACCTGCTGGTCATTTGGATTTTTACTGACTAGGTAGCCCAAGTCAAAAGCAGCAATCCAGTAGGCCAGTGATGGCGAACCTTTTTGGCCCTGAGTGCCCAAACTGAAACATGCATGCATCCATGTACATGTGCACATTTTGAAAGTATTTGCTTAGACATTCACGTACTAGTACCTTGGTACTCAACTGCTTTGAAACTCATTGAACTTGGTACTCAATGCATTATGACATGAAAATATTGTCCCAATATTCATAGTTGGTTTGGTACTCCATGCACAAACTAGAACATGTTGGTGTCGGCTGTCTTATGACTCACTACATTATTTCTTACTTGAAAAATGTGTTTGGTACTCATCATTTTAGATACTCATTGTGTCTCTCGGAGCCAATTAATGATGAGTACCCAGGTACCACTAGATATTAGAAGTATTAAAGAAACAGATTTGGTGTTCTTCAGAGGCTGCAATCTTCACGTTTTGCAAACCAATCATTAAAGGCATCTAGAGAGAAAAGCAGCTATTTTAGTTTACTTGGATTGGAGAGCTTGTCTACTCCGTACACGTTTCCTAGACGTCAAGATTTCCATGATTAATTTCTTTCCTAAGCTATGCAGGTCAGTGACACCGTAATACATATTATCACAGTCATTGTTCAGAATCTTTAATAGGAATCGCAGGCGAGGAAGCACCCATATTGACCCCAATGTATTTAGCACCTTATTATAAAGTATGCGAAGGGAAGCATATATTAGTATCTATGCCAGTTCTTATTTTTATAGAAGTTGGAAACAAGTAGAAACCTTGAAAAAGTGTACAGGTAATCCTCAACTAACAACAGTTTGTTTAGTGACCATTTGAAGTTAGAACAGCACTGAAAACAAAGTGACTTGCGGCCGTTTTTCACACTTATGACCACTGCAGCATCCCCATGGTCATGTGATCAAAGTTCAGACGCTTGGCAACTGACTCATATTTATGACAGTTGCAGTGCCCCGGGATCATGTGACCTTCGACAAGCAAAGTCAATGAGGGAGCCAGATTCACTTAACAACCGTGTTACTAACTTAACCCCTGTAGTGATTCACTTAACAATGGTGGCAAGGTCAGTCGTAAAATGGGGCATAATTCACTTAGCAAATGTCTCACTTAGCAGCAGAAATTCTGGGCTCAATTGTGGTCGTTAAGTCGAGGACTACCTATAGTGGCAGACATGAATGCGCATTTAGACTAAGAATTATGAACGTGACAAACAACCAAAGGGGATTTGGAAAGTCTGCTTACCAATTGACTTAGAGTTTCTTCATTCACAAGAAATGGCAAGAGAATTCAAGAAGCTGCCCTCAATTATGGACTGGACCAAAAAAAACAAGACATAAAGCACACAAACCAAGACTTTCCTTCAGGTTTTTCCCACGTGCAAATGTTATCTTAGATCAGATGGCCAAAGGTCTCTATAAACTGACACCACTGCCTGACTTTACAGTTCATATCAACCTCCGAAAAAAAATGACTTTTCATTTTTTTCTACAACCCAAGTTTTGTGGCGCCCAATTAAAATGGGTTACGTAAGGTGAAGAACAGAACAAATGAACTGCAGTACAATATGGAAGGAGACAAAAGCTTAAAGGACTGCTGTATCACTTTTGGATATTAAACTCAAGCGAATATTTAGGGCTGGAAACATCGTCTTCCCAGCCAACTTTCCCATTAAGGGTTATCAAATTTTAGCTAAAGTACACCCTGGCATCTGCCATTTGTTGCTGGCTGAACATTATGTATCTGCATCAAATATTAATTCCCTTATTAAGAAGTTTCGAGAAGACCCATTTCAAAACGATCATGCAAAGCTGACTTTTATAGCTGCATCCTTGTGTCTGCAGTTTATAAGGCAAAAAGCAACACTAACAACCTCCTCTTAACCTGGATGTTAAAAAAAATGTAACCATGTTCAAGATACACTGTTGTAACAATTGTGAAGAATAAGGCAAACTTAGCCCTGGGGCTTGTAGCTTCCTCTTTTCTCTCCCAGGACAGGGGATACCTAGATGAGGGTTGCAACGCATCCTCCGATCAACATCCTCCTAGACACTGTTTCTTAAAGTAGGCAGCAAGCTTGTGGTCCAAAATCAAATCAGGAATTGCCTTGACCTATAATATGGAAGGAGCCTCAGTATCCAGAAACCAAATCCCATATGGCTGCCAGCCCTTTTCCCTTCTTAAGAGATGAATGATTAAGGCAATAATTCCTTATTCCTTATGCTACACTTTGCATCTATGATAGAACAGTTGATTTCCAGAAACACCTGACCAGGCAGGGGGACAAATACCATATCTGAAACAGCCAAATTTCCTGATGCAGACTGTGTCCAGCATGGACATTTCCTCTTATCTTTTCTGGGTGCTCAGTCAGCTAGCAGTACCGTACTGTCCTATCCCTCTCTCAATCGGGCAAATAACGCTGGTTCTGAGAATTTCTGTTCCACAAATTCCCTTCATATCTCACTGTGCTTAACAGGAGGCATTTCCCTCTACTCATAACAGTAGAGAAGTCAAATGCTAGATGCGTTGACCATCTGTGCTGCCGCACCCAATCTGGGGGAATTCCACCAAATTTAGCCACATTGCTAAGTTGCTCAAGTTTCCAAAAACTCTTGTTCTGGCACTGTGTTTCAATTAGCAACTTTAGTTCGTCTAATGGGAACACCTCTTTAGAAAATTTATAATTATAAAAGCTTGATCCCCAAATTACAAGCCATTCTGATCGTTAAACAAGCCAGAAGAAAAGAGGTGCAGCATAATTATTAATGCAGTAATTAGGCTGATCCTTTCCAAAGATAATTTATAAGATGCTCAAGATAATAATCTTACAGGAAGGGGAAGGAACACCCAGCAAATTTTAGCTCAATTTGAAGCTTTTCCCAGTCTGGTGCCCTCCAGATGAAGGCATGTGTTGCCTGAAATGTTGGATGTGTAATTCCTAGAGTTTAGCTGCAACAAGAATTCAAAAAGTTGGAGTCCTCAAATACTATAGAAGTGTAGCTCCACAAGTTCATCCTTCTCAAAGTGGTATTCCTAAAATGTCAGAGATGGCCCATCATTTGATTATTGGGACACAATATTTGTGGAAACCAGGAATTGGACTGGGAAGATAGGTCTATCCTGTTTGTCCATCCATCAGCTTTTATCCCACTCTTATTTATTTATTTAATTTTATTCCATTTATACCCTGCCTTTCTTCCCCAAGAAAGAGAACACAAGGCGGCTAACAACATTTAAAAGAACAATAAAATATACAATAATTACACTAAAACTCTAAAAACTAATCTTTCGGACTCTGTATGGCAAACATATTTGAAAGCAGATAGGACTGAGAAATGATGCCATTCCATGTTACATAAAGAATGTAGTAATAATAATGCAATCTACAGCAGAAAGGGTGAACTTGAATACTCCCATCAAAATAGAGGGACACTGAAAAACTAATCCAACAGGATGTCTCCTGCAAATCTTGTTCCAGCAAATAAAACAAAAAGTAGTTCTGATATGGTAGTACTTTATGCAGGTTTTCTCAGGACTGGCCGCCTTCTCTAAAAAATCCATTTTTGACTGCTTTTATATATTTAATCTGATTATATAGCCAACCAAGATGGCAAATTCCAGCAGATTTAGTTTATTCAAGACACCAAGGAGAACAATTCATTAGTCAGGAGAATAAATCGAATAGCAATATTTTTAGGAGAGAAAAAAATTACGCTCAAGATCAAGAGAATGAACCAACAGATTAAGGAAAGCAGCAAATCTTGGTTTTTGGCTAGATTTTTAGCAACATTTCAACACTGTAGGATACCACATATTTAGCATGTTTTTCTAAATCACCATGTATTACAGAAAGCTTAATGCAAAAGCACAAGCCAAAACATCCTGCTTCTACTGTCACCTCAGGTGATCTTATCAGTTTACTTGGTTCTTTAATCCTTCTCCTTCATTAAATGGAGCTATAAATCATGGCATCCCTAAAAATATTTCATAAGAATCATTTTTTAAGAAGAGCTCAAGACAAAATGCCTTGGTCAGCTTTCCTCAACCTTATGCTCTTGACCATGCTGCTTGAAAAGATAATTCAACGCTCATGGACTAGTGCACTGGCAGAACACAATGCTGATGCCTGCAGATTTGATGTAGGATATTTCCAAATAGCAGTAGAAAAAATCCTGCCCAAGATCAAGAAAGCAATGTTGTTGACACTAATAATACTGTGTTGGAGGCATCTGAATCAGTAGAACAAATCTTCCTATGAGAAAATCAGATTGTGGAAAGTTAATCTTCTCCCATTCTCTTTCAACTACAACTCTTATTGCCCTAATCCTTCAACACCATCACTATTAGTCAGCAACCCTTACAGCACATAAAAGTTTCTCATGACAATATGATTCATTCTCAAAAACTGGGCAGGCAATCCCACAGATTAGTGGGAGTGGGAAAGGAAAAGCAGGTTGTAGTAAGTTTTGTGTCCCCGGTGAGTAAAATTAAATCCAAAAGATGGCCAAACTACCAGATTTTAAGATTTCGAGGTGGCAAGGGGGATAGGAAAAGAGATGCAACAGAAAGAATATGGGTAGAGACAAAGAGAAAAATGAAGGTTTATTTGTGTTGGCATAGTACTGAACATGAATCCACCTATCTTTCTAATCTAAGGTGTCTATTATCATAATACCAAGAAGACATGTCTGCCAGATTAATAATCAAAGTAGATCACCAACTGGTTAAAATTCAAGTCATGCTATCAAAAGTGATTTCTCAGTTTGCAAAAGTACCTAGGTGTGTCATAGTTATCAGGAAAGTGGGCAAACACATATACAATATTAGTCAAGTACTGTATGGAAAATAATCTGCTTCCTCTGATGACTCAAGTTTAACATGACAATCCTGTCAATCAGCAGCACCTTACATGGTTTCTTTGCTTCCACAAGAGGCTACAATCTTGCAAGAGACAACAAACTAAACCCAAACAAGCCAGACAGATGATGTGCTATCAAGTTGGTGTGGACTCTTAAGGTCCACACCGATTTTCTCTTGGAAAACCTAACCCATTTCTCTAACCTAGTCTTTCAAAGGCACTCTTCAGGTTTACCAGGTATATTAAGACAAGTGGGGGCATTTTTAAGGACAGGATAAGGAACCTGCAGCCCAAAATAAGAAACTGAACTTCAACTTCAAAAAAAAAAAAAAAAAAAATTCCATCCAGTGGAAAAGTGTATCAAAAATTGCAGGCCAGTAACTTCTGAACAGCCAAAGGTTGCCAACCGGATATAAAGAAATAGTCAGAAAAAAAAACACTCCAAGTGACCAATGAGCAAAGAGAACCTCTACAGATCAGTAGAAGTTCCATTTATTTCTGACTATAGAAATTTGCAACCTTTCTCTTGCAATTTCCTTTATCTGTCTTCCAGAGCACTAGGGTAGGCTAGAAAGTCTGTTGCAAGAAAGGACAGTTTCAATCAGGCAACTGGGTAACACTGCACAACCTAAAATTTTAAAAATTAAAAAGCAGGATAAAAACACATATCCCTATCTCTCTCTACACATACATGCATATACATGCGCGCACATACACATATGCACATCATGTAGCTCTGATAAGGCGCTTTTACCTTTGCTTCAAAAAAACCCCCAACTATAAAATACGAATTTTAAACCTGCCCTCCCTCCCTACACCCTTAGCAAGGTTTAAGCCTTATTGATTTAAGGTGGGCCTTCCCACATGTTCACAACACTGCATTTTGAAAGAGGGAAGGAAAACCCCATGGATGTTTGGTGTTTAAACATCGAAAGGCCGACAACAGCCCGTCGTTTCTTGGCTAAACCAGCCTGCCCGCTCGATCCTGCTGGCCCGCTCTCGTAAAAGCCAAAAAGGTAAATCAAGTGAAGGGGAGCCCCAAAGGCGCAAACGCTTATTTTCAACCCGGATAAGGGGGGGGGGCAGGAGCCACCAAGGGGAAACCGAGTCGGGGAGGGCAACGCTGGGTCCGATCCGGAAGAAGCGTCCCTTTTGCCTGGAAGGCGCTCAGCCGGCCGCCGATTCCACCGAAGGCGCCCGCAGGGCAACATTTTCGGAGGGGGAGGGAGGGAGGACAGGGAAGCTGGGAGAGGCGCGCCCTGCCCAACCTTGTGGGGCTCCGGCTCAGCAATTCCCAGCCTCATTTTCCCAAAGCCCCGGACAAGGAACGACGGGTGGGAACCCACCAAGGAGGAGGGAAGCGACCTGGAATGAAGGAGAACTTTTTCCAAAAAGCGAGACCAGTTAACCAGCGGAAGGGCTCGCCTTCGGGGGCTTCAATCCCTGGAAGGTTTTCAAGAAGAAACCGGACCGGCCACCCGTTTTGAAAAGGCACAGGGTCCCCCTGCCTGAGCAGGGGGCTGGACTAGAAGACCTCCAAGGCCCCTTCGGGTTCTAGCCTGACTGAAAGTGCACGGGGGGGCGTTGGAGGCACGGTAGCTTCCACGCACCCCGGTGGGCATCACCGACAGGCGGGCTCGGGCTCTCCCCCCCAAAAGCCCCTCCTCCCAAAGCCACGCGAAGTGAGGGGGGTCAAAGCACGCGGCGCTCCGGGAGGGGTTGCAGTCACCCTCCCCGCGCCAAGCGCCCCCGGGGCGGCCGGAGAAGCGCCGCGGAGACGCCAGAGCGAACCTGCTCCGCGCGTTATCCCCAAAGGGGTCCCTCCTTCTCCCCTCCGTCCACCGCGAGGCCTACTATAGTCAAGGAAGGAAGCCGCCGCCGCCGCCGCCTCCCTTACCAGGTTCGCTACGCTCTTCACCATCGTGTCAGCCTCCCACTGCTCGCTTGTAACGCTGTCCTCCTCCGACCCTGTCTCTGTCTCTGCCTCTGCCTCCGGCGCCGCCTCTGCCACCGCCGCCGCTGCCGCCGGTGGTGGTGCTGCTGCTGCTTCTGGCGCCGCCTCTGCCGCTTCTGGCGCCGCCTCTGCCGCTTCTCCTAGCGGTGCTGCTGCTGGCGGTGCTGGCGGTGGTGGTGGTGGTGGTGGTGCCTCCGCCTCCTTCTTCTCCTCAGTGGCTGCAGAGGGACTCTCATTAGCGCCGCCTTCCTGCATCTTCTTATGTAGTGCGGACGCCGGACCAGGAAAATGGTCTGCGCAGGCGCCGGCCGCTGGGCGGAGGCGATGTGCGCAGGCGTACGTGTCTTTCTTCCCCACCCTCCTCCCGCCTTTTCGCGTTCCCCCCCCCAAAAAAAAATAACGTAGCTTTCGATGAGGGGCGAATGGAGGGGGGGGGAGGGCGGTCTTGTCCTCGAGCGGGAGGCCTCGGTTGCCTCTTCCAGTTTTGCCAGAAAACGGGATTTGGCTTCATCCTTTAAAAATGCCTTCTTTGCCTCAGTGAGCTTGGCTTCCCCGGGCAGTTAGTTTCTTGGAACGTAAATGGAGGAAACGGGCTGGCAGACGGTCAGTTTCCACTCTTTGGGACGCTTCGGCCAGGCTGCCCGGGGCTAAATGGCCACCCGCTCCACCGTATTTGGAGTTCGGCGCCTTTCCAGCATCCCTTTCCCCCCCCCTCACGAAATCAGCTGCCGTCTGGCCGCTTAACAGCGGGAGGGGAAGGAGAAACAGAAGGGGAAATGTTGCCTTTTCTTTTGCCTTATCCTTCCCCCTCTTCCTCCCCACCGTTTTCCTCTTTACTTTTGCATTTTGTATCTTCTTTCCTTTTATTTTATAACTCAATGGAAATGTGAAACGGAAGGGGGAAGGGTACGAGTTGCAGGCTTTCCCAGCGCTGCAGTCCTGCAGCCTCCCAAACAAAGCAAGCCCCGATTCCCTCGGGAGCGAACGAGACGCTCCGTGGCTGCTTCCGTGACTCCGTTCTTTCCCCTTTTTAAGGGTTTCCTAGCGTTGAGCCGTAACCCAGATCCAAGGTAACCACGTCTCCACGTAGTGAAAAACCTATGCTTTGAAGGTGGGACAGGTGCGGGGGACGAGGTGGAAAGGAAGGCAACTTTACAAGTTTAGGGGAGTTGAAGAATGCCGGAGCAACAAGGTGCAAGTGGTCCCCCCGCTCCAGCTTTTGTAAAGTCGTATCATTGGAATCGGTGTTTGCAGTTCAAGTGAGTGGATACCAGCCTGCAACCTTAGTTTTGGATATCATTACCCCCCCATCCAAGTGAGGTCGATCGAGGGTGGGGAAAAATAGTTAACCCCTCCCCCTCATTTATTTTAAAATCCACATTTAAGTAAGGATTGTAATGCAAATTGATCCTAGAGTGCAATACACTCGGTCACTATCCAGGTGCGCATAGAATAAAGGTGACCCGTTTCTTTTCAAAGCAAACTTTCCTTAGTTGCTTGTATGTAACAGTTAGTGCAAAACTGGTAACCTGTAGTGATTGGTGATGGCTGGGATGAAAGATGGAGCCGTTTTAGAAAACGGCTGGCTCAGTTGCCGAAGGTGGTTATAGCAAGCGCACACCATTCAAAGCGAGGGACATCGGCTTTAAAGGAAGCATGAAGGGAAAACTGAATGAAAGATGTATCCCAGGTATAAGAGGGTGTACAGGAAGTGGCATGTTCCAAAGGCAGTGTGAAAAATAACAGCTTGGGTCTTAAATTCTTTTTTTTAAACATATCTTCTTCTTTTTTTTATAATACCTCCAGTTGTCTTTGTCTATCAAAAACCGAGAGGTCATAAAAATTAAGGTCGTAGGAGCAATTGTGTGCTTGCCAACCCCCTTCCCTCTGCTTTGCCAGCTGGGCACTTCCCAGCTTTAAAGGGTTTCCTTTAAATGGGAGGGCGATTAAGATTCCACATCCACCCTACAATTTACACACCATGCTCAGCTGTCATGTAGTTTATTCAATTCTGGCATAGCATGAGGTGTAAATTCAAACATTTAATAAACCGTGGTCTAACCATCAGGATTTAGCATAAAGCGTTTATTCAGTGTACTTATAATCAGACTAATCCACCACCTTAGAAGAGCACTGGATTGTAATCAGTGAACATTTCTAAATAAAAATATCTGATCCTCTGAAACTGACTTTCTCTGAAACAGAAGAACAAGTATCAAAGACCACAGTTAGTTTGGCTTTTGAAGATATATGTGCATGTACCAAGGCAAAATCCCTTTGTATCTTCAGATTTGTTTCAGAAAGCCCCCCATTGCTCTAGACCAGGTCTGAAAATAGTCGGGTACTCAAAGGAGGAAGAGAAACTAAAAGTCGCACTGCATGAATAGACTTTTGGTCATAATACACTGAGTTCAGATGCTTGGAAAAGTATTGGCGTGCTCCCAAAGCCAACTGGGAGGACAACTTTTTTAGTGCTATTTTTGTCCATAAAACCAAAATTCAATGCAAAACATTGAGTTCCCTTTGACCGGGGAAGAGAGACGGGGTATAAATCTAACTAACTAAATAAATAAATAAATAACAATATCTACATACATGGCTGTTTAAAAAATATAGATTCCAATAAACACACATCTAGCAAATGTGAGAAGAATGCTTGGAGTACTCGTGCAGTCACTGTGACAAGGATCATTTTATTTGTTGAGTAAACAATTCTATCTTGCCCATTAATCAGTTCTTCAAATGTCCTTTCCACTCATTTGTACACCATATCTAGTATAAGGAAGTTTCGCAGGAAACTCAAAAGCTTTTGCTCACTGTTTCATGAACCTTTTATTGATCTGACTCAAACATTGACACAGTATTGGTCTGGAAATAATAAAATGTATGAACCTTATTGCATTCAGTGGGTTTGTTCATTTGCCTTACTAAGGCAGGGTTGTCCAACCTTAGCAACTTTAAGATTTGTGGACTTCAATTCTCAGAATTTCCCAGGCAGCAGGGCTGGCTGGCTGGGGAATTCTGGGAGTTGAAGTTCTTAAGTCTCAAAGTTGCCAAGGTTGGACACGCCTGCCTTAATGACTTGTTATTGGAATAAACCAACTGTAGAAGTTGACTTCTACATCTTCTAAATCTTATTCAGATTCAGTGCATTGTATGAACTAGACAACTGCTGTCATTAAGATGATCTAACAAAAATACCTCTCTAGCATCCTGATCAACATAAGTATGTCTCCTCATCTTGGAGATTCACTTGTGAACCAGCCAGGTTCATTCAACCCAACCTACTTCATGGTTGTGAGAAAAGTAGGATGACTTAAGTGCTGTGTTCATCCCTTGAGCTTCTGGAGGAAAGACAGGATATAAACCTAACAAATATATATGTTTGGTTACATATACATGTATAATTACTGGAGAACCTGTTATACCTGCCATTCAGGTTTACCATGAGGGTATAAACTGAAAACACAGTCAAGTAAACTTTGAAAAATGGAGTATAAGATCTTGAAAGTATTGATTAGCCATACTCATTTGAGAATCTATATTATGTGTTATGTTATATATCTATAACAAATATGTTACCATAGATATATTTATGGCTATCAAAAGTTCATCTCACCAAGTGAATTATGAGAAGGATTTCCATGCAATAAACTCAACCGCATCTTAAGCTTAATCATAATTAACTGAATCAACTACAATTAATTGAATTTACACTATAGAAGTTCAATTCACCATGCTTCAGATTGGAAAGGAACATTTGAGAGGTTCATAATACTGGAATAGGAGTGGAAAGGAATGTTTGAAAGGACACCATACTGGAATGTCCCATTCTTCCCTTAGTCTGTGCCCAACCTCTCCAGCCCATGCCATTCTTTCTAGGGCGTTGATCGTTTTTAGAACTAAATATTTCAAGCCCGAAGCAATTCAACATGTCCAGGATACGAAACAGCTGGTGTTGGGGAGGTGACTCACCACCGCACCACCCTAAGCTACTTCTGTATTGGAGAATTTATTTCCAGAAGGTAGCTAAGCACTCTTGAATTTATGGGATTTACGTTTGGAAACCCCCAAGTTGCTTCTGGAGTGGTATGGGCTGGAAAGGGAACAGAATGCCTTGCAGGGATGGACCAGTGCATTCCATTTCTGAATTTGTAAATTTACACATTTGCTGAAAACAATCATTTACTGGATGGTTTAATGGCTGGGGGATGATTTTGTGATTTGTTTGGTTTGATTGTGGTTTAAGGCACCTCCCCCCCCCCGCTCCCCGAGGGATGGCATCTTGGCCTTTGAGGAAATGTTGATGGCCACAGTCCAAGAAGCAATTGAAGGGGGTCCCAGGAAAAATCCAGATTTGTTTTGTTTTGGTATCAGTTAAGTCCAATTCAACTGAAATGCAGTAATTTGATTACTCTCCAATGATATGTTAAATAATTTTCTTTTTTTTTAAAAAAAAAATACAAATTACACTTTGAAATACTCCTGGATTCTTCATCTGAGGCTCGAAGAGAATGTGTGTGTCACTGTGAATATCTTCTTAGCATATTAGGTAGGCCAAATGTTGGCCTTTCCTCAATTTTTACACAGATTTGTGCTTCTAGCTTTTTATAACAATGTTTCATGTTTAATCCATTCAGTTAATGCAAGCTTTCTCCCCTATTCTATTTTCTGGAATGGAGAACCAGCATTTCCCCATTTGCCCCCCCCCCCATTTTAGAAAACATTTTATATATTCCACCATGCTGCCTTGTTCACCAAATCCCTAGGACACCCCTGTATATTCCAGCTCTGCTAAAGCTTGCAAAAAAAGCTCTCTCTCTCTCTCTCTCTTCCAGCTGTTCAGCCACAATTCACATCTTTCTGCCAAGGATAATTGCTGTCAACACCTGAACAATTAAAAGCCCGAGTTCTGTTACACAGAAGAGTCTGTGCCCTGTTTTATAGCTTGTTCTTTTTCTTGCCTGAGTCCTCCTTCCTGCCAGGTTTTTCCTTGGTGCTGCAATCAACGTTTTGGCAAAAGGAGAAGGGGATGGCAGAGGATGAGATAGTTAGTGTCATCGGCACAATGAATGTGAATTTGGGCGAACTCTGGGAGACAGTGGAGGACAGTGGGACAGACGAGGCGTGCTATAGTCCGTGGGATTGTAAAGAGTCGGTCACAACTTAGGGACTGAACAAAAGTGGGGATAAAGGATACCTCTTGGACACTGCACCTGTAAGATGCTGCATAAAAGGACACCTTCTCCCATTCCCTTCCTAGGGCACAGCATAAAATGCCCTTAATTCCCTCTGCTGCATTGCCATGGTAAGAGATGGTAATAGTGTAAATTTAAATTTGAACAGAATATAATTTTAGTAATATAATATTACTAAAAACGTAATCAGAACTCCAGGAGCCCTAAATTTACCTACAGGTAGTCCTCCACTTACAATCCCAAATCAGCCCAAAATTTCTATTGCTAAGCAAGACAGTTGTTAGGTGAATTTTGCCCCAGTTTGCAACCTTTCTTGGCACAGTTGTTAAGCAAAACACAGCAGTTGTTAAGTTGATTGCTGGTTGATAAGTAAATCCGGCTTCCCCATTGACTTTGCTTGTCAAAAGGTTGCAAAGGGGGATCACGTGACCCCCTGGCCCCTCCAGCCATCATAAATATATCCCAGTTTCCAAGCATTGATCCCATGCTCATGGGGATGCTGCAACAATTGTAAATGTGAAAAAGCGTTGTAAGTCACCTTTTTTCAGTGCCGTTGTAACTGAATGGTTGTAAGTTGTGGAATACCTGTACTATATTGCTGTGCATATAAAGGCAGTGTCAAGAGCCAAAATTAGAATTAGAAAACCAATTTACATAGTCAATTGTTTCACACTATTAAACGTCTAGAGTAAATATATATATATGAGAGAGGGAGGGGGAGAGAGAACACTAGAGCTCAAATACACAAATTTATCAAGAAAAGATAAGGAAACCCCAATGCAAAGTCTTCAAAGAAAAAACAAAGTCCAGTTGCCTCCTGAAAAAAAGCACATTTGAGACTCCCTGTCAGATGGAGGAAGGAATTATTCAACCCCATTGTGCAGGCACTTATGGATCCTCTTGGGGTTCTGAAGTAACTTGGGGTTATTCTTGAAACTCTGATGCATGTTTCTTACAGTTCTTGATGATCTCTGGAAGAAGTGCATCTACCTCGATACTTTTTGATCAATCAGGCAGCTTTTGATTCCATCATGGTAAGGTAAAGGTAAAGTTTCCCCTGGTACATATTTGCTAGTGCGTTCCCGACTCTAGGGGGTGGTGCTCATCTCCGTTTCAAAGTCAAAGAGCCAGCGCTGTCCAAAGATGTCGCCATGGTCATGTGTCAGGCATGACTATACACCGAAGGCGCAAGGAACGCTGTTCCCTTCCCACCAAAGGTGGGCCCTATTTTTCTACTTGCATTTTTACATGCTTTCGAGCTGCTAGGTTGGCAGAAGCTGGGACAAGTAATGGGAGCTCACTCCGTTACGCGGCACTAGGGATTCGAACCACCAAACTGTCGACCTTTCTGATCGACAAGCTCAGCATCTTACCCACTGAGCCAGCGCATCATGGTACCCTGGATCAATCATGGTACCCTGGACCAATTTCAGGATTTAGGAGTGGAGCGGTCTGTGTTGTGGTAGAGCTAGTTGGTGCTGATAGTGGAATTTAGCCCTAAACCGGGCATGGCAACTTTAAAATAAGTCGATTTCAACTCCATGCTGACTGGATAATTCTGGGAGTGGAAGTCCACAAGTCTTAAAGTTGCCAAGATTGGACACCCCTGCCCTAAACTATTGCTTTGAGAAGTTCGACAGGACTCTCAACTCTCTGTTCATGAAGCCACTAGGTGAGGTCGTCGGTCAATATGCGTTTAAGTACCATCTATGTTCTGATGATATTCAGCCATTCATTCATTCATTCATTCATTCATTCATTCATTCCAATTTAGAAACCACCCTTCTCCCTCTCTCCCTACTTCATGCTGACCCAGTGATATTGTTAAGGTTCTTTCCCAATGTCTGGAGGCTACATGGGTCCGGACAGACTTCTGCTTAACCCTAACAAAATTGAATGGCTGTGGATTTTAGGCCTCTTGGATCTAAGGTCCCTCTATCTTTCATTCTGGATGGTCTATCAGTATCCTTAGTGAAATCCATGATGATAAAGAAGTGCAATGCACAGGATTGCAGATAATGACTTATTCATATCATGATTTACTTAACGATAATCTAAATAAGTTACATTGAATTAAGGCAGAAACTGAGATTACAAGCTCAGTGACTTTATTTATATGATAGACTAACCCCCAAACCAAGCAAATGTGCAAACACAACCAGTATTTTTTATTGTGCAACTAGCTGGCTTGAATTGTGGAATTTTCTTAGAGGTCCAGATGGTTGCAGCCCTTAGTTGTGGCTTGTTTGCTCTCCCCACCCAAAGAAAAACCACTGGGAAGGGTGAGAAACCCCCCCATCACTGCTGCAGAAATCATTTTCTTTGGTAATTGAGACCATCCTTCCCCAATGTGGTTAATCTGGTTATATTAGACTTCAATTCCCAGAATTCCTCACAGGCACAACAATTGATGAGAATTCTGGGAATTAAATGCCATACATTCAAAAGACACATTTTCCTTGGCGTCTCTTCCCCCTTAGCTATGCCACAGCAATTGAGGATCTACTGTTAGTCAGAGAGTAGTGAAATTGTTTTTGAATAGACTGTGATGTAAACTAATAGAAAGGAAACAAGCAGGAGAGATGGAAAAAGGAGCAATTAGTTTTGAATAAAGATATGAGAGGGTAATACACATTAGAATTGTAAATTCATTTTGCCTCTAGGAATACTGAAAACAGATGTCAGAATACAGGTTTTATTTTTTTTAAGCCAGATTTATCCCTCTCCCCCTTCAAGAATATATTTGCAAGAAGGGAAAAAATAAATATATCTCTTCATTGAAATCTACCTAGCAGACAGCAGATAGCTCGGGGTTTTAATTGCATTACAGGTTTCCTTGCTCTTAATTCCCAGTAAGGGAGGAGGGAGAAAAACTGCTGTGTAACGATGAGCAGGAAGTTTTGCAAACACACAGTCCACATCCAGGGTTGCCGTACATTTCCCTCCCTGCTCTGCCTCCTCTGACTCACTGCATTATTGGCACCACTGTCAACAACAGTCTTCATGGAAAATATTCCACAGGGTTTATTATGTTAAGTAGTTTCAGATGAATCTCATGTTGCCATTATGAAGAGGCCAAGTAATTTTTTTCTCAGAACCCCCGAGTGCTGGGAATTCATGTGTGGAGCAAAAAAAGAACACACATAAGTTCCTTCCTCTTTTCATCTGCTATGGTCTGAACAAAACATAGTCTGCCTAAACTAAATTAAAGTAACATGCATTAGTGCACACATTTTAAATTGTCCCCTTCTTCTTTTTTTTAAAAAAAATTTTTTTTAATCACAGTGCCAAAACAACAAACTTGTGTTGGCCAGTTATAAAGATCCAGAAGGAAAAGTTATACAGCATACGTCACTTTATTGCGCTTTGCAGATGTTGCTTTTTTTTTACAAGTGTCTCCAACAGGAAAATGATTACAACTTGCTAAAAGTTCAGATGCTTAGCATATTTTTTAAGCAATAAAGTATTTTTAAATTAAGGTGTGTATTTCCCCACCCCCCTCCAAGACATAATGCTATTGTTTTATTGTGGTCTGGAATTGAACCTGCAGTATCTTCAAGGTATGCCTGTATTAAATTTAGGCTATTTCTGAATAAAGCATGCAGAAAAATGTAACTTTATCTCTCAAACCTGACTATGTTTACCCAGATCCACCTTATCATATCCTAGCAAGCGAGCTTAGGGTTACAATTTCAAAATGCTTTCGTTGATGCATGTGCCCTCTTGAACTCCCAGAGAAAAGTCAGGATGAAAGTCTAAGTAATAAATCAAAATATGCACACACACACACAGATACAGTAACTTATAACAATGCTTGCAATTTGCAAATGCAGACAACTGCAGACTACAATCCAATCTGCATCCCATTTTGTAAAATTATTATTATTATTTATTCAATTTACTAGCTGTTTACCCGGCATTGCCCGGGTAATTTTGTAGTGGACTGCCATCTTCCTTCCTTCTTTCTTTCCTC
>JANHGC010005039.1:30801-42603 GCA_027560395.1 Boaedon fuliginosus | reverse complement strand
GGGAAGCCTAGACTATTCAGGAGGAGAAATGGGTTGACTTATTAAACAAATTAGAATTTGGGGAAAGTGAGAGAGGGTGTTGAAATTTGGGAAAGATGATAGGAGATGAAGAAAGAACAATACAATTAAAAGATAAAAAAGAGACAATGGCTAGTAGCCATCTTAGCGGGGAAATAGTGACGTAGTTTAGAGTAGAGATAGGGATTTAGGAAATATTGTTAATCAAATTGGTATGTTGAAGGAAAACTTAGAATTGTATAAAGATTTAATAATGTATAAAAGATATATGAGAGATTTAGGATACATAGAATAATACATTATTTTTCCCAAGCCAGATGTTAGAGAGGATGATTTAATAGAAGAAAATATTGCTAATTAAAATTAGATATGAGGAAAAAGTGTGGAAATAATTATAGAAAAAGAAAAAGGAGTGATTTTGTAATCTGACTAACAATGTTTGATGGGGATTGTGATATTTGTAATAAATTTAAATAAATTCAAAAAAATTAAAAAAAAAACAAGAAGGAGAAATGTCTTGATCACTGTGTACATTGATGAAAGACACCTTGCACAATTGAACACACACACACAAACGCACACAATAAGAATATGCATTGGCTGTTCCAAAAGGATTTTAAAGCTGATCCAGCCTCCCAAGTATTGCAGTTGGTTCTAGGAAGAGTAGATCTCATGTCAAACAAATTGCACGCCTAGCTAAGCTAGAGATCAACTTGCCTTGATCTTCTTCCTTCCTTCTGGACAGTCTAGAAATATCAATTTCTTTTTTTCCTCCTCTCCAGCCACTAGCCATAGAACTGAAACCAGGCAGCAGGGGAACAGTAATTCAATTCCAGGAAAACAAAAGAAAGAAAAAGAAAGAAAACATGTGAGTCTTTTAAAGACTTTTTTCACCTCTTACTCCACTGTTGTTTTCAAGCCTATTGAGCTGCTAAATGTCAGCTGTGAGTGCCCACAGCTGGCAATTTCATCCACCATGATCAGATTCCCATTAGCGATCTTGAATTATTTAGCATAAGTATTGAACACTGAGCTTCTACTGTTTCTCAGACTACCTTTTATATCACGCCTTGGTCATGACAGGCACAGCTTCCTAGAAATTAATTCTCCTCTAATTTGAGGCGTGAGTATGGATGGAGACGATCTATGGAGACTTAGGTAGTGCATACTGTCATAGTATACGCTGCATGTTAGCAAAAAATATCCAATATCCATTATAAAGGAAGGGATTTCACAGACAACCTGTAATGTAGCCACTGGACTTTGTGCAGTAGGTCAGATGGATGACATAGCACAATTCAGGACATGACATAGCCACATGGGTGGATGCACCGCATCCTAAACTCTTTGTTTTTCATTGCTGTGTTGAGTTACAGAGCTCCGTCCTGTTGTAACCCTTTCCAAGGATGCTGCACTCCCTACTACAGTATTTAGTGTAGCCTTGCTGCCTCTGTTCCACTCCATTATTTTCCCCTCAATAATTGATCGGCTACTGAGATGGCTCTGTCTGCACCACATGTTCTTTCTTTCTTTCTATCCTAAAGGTTTCTTGAGCTTCCGCAAACAATGGCATTTCACCGGCTGATAATAACCATTTCTTCTATTCACGAGGGCTAAATTGCCTGCACAATGTTCCAGACTTGAGTGAATAGGTTTGCTGTCGAGCATGTGGGATTTGTACTCATAACACAAACTAACTTCTGCTTTCTTTAATAGTTGCACAATACCTAGGAGTTAAAGATCCCAGATGAAAACCAGGAAATTTTAAGTTCTAGTCCTGCCTTGGGCATGAAGCCAGCTGGGTGACTTTTGGGCCTGCCGCTCACACTCAGCCCGAGGAGGAAGCTGACAATGGCAAATCGCTTCTAAAAATCTTGCTGAGAAAATTGCAGGGACTTGTCCATGCAATTTGCAGGAATCAGGCGCACGCACACACACACGAAGCGCTACGACTTGGGACAACACCTGTTGCCCCAGGAGCAATTAATGCTAACCAGTCATCCTTTACACCTTTTTGGCAAGCTGGTTATATTAGTCTTGTATTGCAGTTTTCAGAATCTAATAAAACAGCGATGCCCAGGCCTGTACAAAATGGCTCAGGACCAACGAGGTGTTTTACTTCATGGAGACGTAGTGATTCATCTAGCCCTTGCCAGTCCTGGTGGTGACTTGTGTCTGTTCTACAAGATACTCTGAGTCCCCATCAAGGCTCGGGTTTGGCAGGTTCAGTATCTGAGGCAAACACAGAGCATTTGTGGAAGATTTTAAACTACTAAAACCACCAGGCCAAAGGAAGGAAGGGGAATGTCCAGTGAAACAACCTGGCTGCTTCATTTTTGAATGGGGGTGGGGGTGGGCAGTATTGTTCACAAACCAGTTTTTGTGTGGAGCTTCTGGTAGCACCTTGGAGTGGAAGTGATTAATCCCAAGGACAAGTCTCTTCCTCCTGTCTCTGATCTGCAAGCCTTATTAAGAAAGTTAAAGGAACAATGCATGAGTTCCAGCTAATATTCTATATAGTATTTTCAATTTTTAATGAGAAACATATATGCATGGGCAAATTCAGACAGAAAGGTTTATTTTATTTTATTTATTTGATTTATACCCTGCCTCACTTCCCCAATCAAGGGGAACTCAAGGCGGCTAACAATAATTTAAAATTACAATATTCGCAATAAAAACATCTCAGACAACAATCACACATCGGGAGGGGGGGATCTCAATTCCAGGCTTTCCGCCACAGCCAGGTCTTTACGGCTTTACGGAAGGCCAGCAAGGTGGGGATGGTCCTGATCTCTGCCGGGAGCTGAGTCCAGAGGGCTGGTGCCACCACAGAGAAGGCTTTAGCACGGGGGCCCGCCAGCCGACATTGTTTGGCTGACGGGATCCGTAGCAAGCCAACTCTGTGGGATCTAGCTGGGCGCTGGGAGGCATAAGGTAGCAGAAGGCGGTCTCGAAGGTACCCCGCTCCTAAGAACCTCTTAAGGTTCTTAATTCTCTTTCTTGGATTCTTCTGGTGTAAATAGGAAAAGTTTGTCTCTTTGGTGAAAGAGGGGCAGACTGCATGGATTGATTATTTTGGGAACAGCTATGGACTTCTTACCCCACCGACACCCTGCTCTTACTCTTTGAAGGTTGCTTCAAAGCACTCCTGTGAAGCTTTGTTCAGCTCTACTAGCAGCAGCAGTAGCTAAGAGGAAGGATTAGAAAGGCTCAGCACTTTCTCCCATGCTATCAAATAAGTTTTTTATTTTATCCCAGTAGCAGAAAGTAGCTACCCGAAGAAGAAACACAAATTAGATTACAGCGACTAAATGGGGTGCAACTTTATTTACAATGTAAAGTGCATCACATAGAAATCGTTTGAAACACAAGACAGGTGGTAACATAAATTTACAATATTATTTTATGGGTTTAAACCGTAGTTTAAAAAAAGCAATGATTCTTCTTCTATGGATGTAATAGCAATAATAATAAGAACAACCACCTAATTTTGACTCCCCGGCTTTTTCCTTTCAGACATCGCACTTCCTGCCAGCAGACCTATATCTTGTGCATCCTATTTAGGTCAGATTTTGCACCTTCTATATTAATCCAAACAAATGGGAAAATGTATGAACTGCTAGTACTGGAAATAAGCATTCTTGTTTCATTATTGTATGTCATCTTCTATCATTTGCCAGACAAACATTTTGGCTCAAAGTACAGCTAATCATACGCAGTGTGTGTGAATAAATAGGGAAAGAAGGAATCTTGCAAAGAAAAAGATACCACAAGGACGGTTAATTTATTTTAGAGTTCTTTCCCCATTTTATGAAGATTGTCTTAGAGCTGAAATCTTAGACATACTTAACTTAGAATCCCATCTGCCCCCCGGGAGTGGACCTGGTAAAATGGATTTCTTAGAATGGGCTGCATATATTAAAAATAATGTAGACTTGCAAGCCTGTTAAAGATCATTAGGAAGGTAAACCAGCCACTGAAAATGTTATTGCTATATTTTCTGGAAGAGCTTGAATAAGATAGAATGTATTTCAGTTTTAGTAATAGATGCCCTTAGAATGAGTGATGGGGGAGACGGGACACCCAATTTCTTATTAGATAAGATATGGATGAGTTTATTTACTAACTGCTGTTGTGCTAACAAGCAAATTGTTGTCTCAGAGATTTTGCTTCCTGGTTAAAACTGAACATATATTTCAACTTTCCTTTTAATTTGGAAAATGCTTAGGAGAAAAAAAAAATTAGGTCTGCTTATTCCTTCTAAATGACTAAAAATCCTTTGCAAGAACTTGAGTGTAAAAGTATAAGCATATGCAAGCATGCCCAAGAAGGGAAAGACCTGGATAAATAGTGTGAACATACAAGCTACAATTACTCACTTCTATACTGTAATGCAGCTTCCTCAATAAACTGGAAGTGGAATTACAGTGTTGAATCTACACACTGGGCTAGCCCCTGTCCACAGAACAAATTATAATAGGGTGGCGTAGTATTTATAAACATATGTGGTATACTACAGATATGAATTAATCACATGTTTTTCCTCATCAGTAAAGATCTGCAGATGTTTCAGTTTGTAGTATTTGTGAAGCAATATAAAAGTGTGCAATCTGAACAATTTAAGCATGGATTGTGGCTCCCAAAAACTCAGTATGTGCAAACTACTGTTTCTACCCCTATCATTCAAACCACAAAGCCCCACAGTATCTGCGACATGCGTCTTTTACTGGAGGCTACGTATGCTTTGCTTTAATATGTTCATAATATTTATTTTTGCACTGTGTACTGTAGCACCTTGTTGTTACACTCTGGGTTCTTAAGCCAAGCAGAGTTGTGCCTGGTTAGTATTTGATGGGAGAACATTTAAAAATTCCAAGTCTCTCTAACAAAATCCCAGAAGAGAATTGCACACCACCTCCACGCTGAAGAAAAATGTATCTTGACGCAACCCTTGGAAGTAGGTTGCTGATTCGGAGTGCCTTGTCTCTATCAGCAAGAGACCTCTATGCTAAATAAAAAGAAATCAGCAAGTGCAATATAGCACATGATGCAGGGCAGGGAAAAAAAATGAGGAAAAAGGCATTCTCTTTTCAAACCTATTATTTCAGACACTGTCATTATCAAACCTATCAGGAAACTTTCCTCCACAGAAAATTAGTCCTGCTATTCCAATATACACATTTAATGTTATGTCCACCCTTTAGTTTTCGCTTACGGAAAGAGTAACTTTCAACCTGATTTGAAGCCCCAAATAAAATTATTATAATTGAAAGATAAAGAGAATTGCTTTGAAAATATAAGGTTCCATTTATGGAAAAAAAGGGCTAATATAGATGCATCCATTGTGTTACGTATGTACTGTCTTACAGGAAAATAATGCAGTCAGGAACAAAAACACATCAGTTCTCCTTCCTACTTTTCACCTTAGCAGCAACTAAATTATTCTGGTGGATGTCTCTCTCTGGATATAACTATTACAGCATTTAATTACAGCCTTTTTGTATTACTCTAGATACCATGCTGCCTTTTCAATTGGGACTCAGCAATTCTTTTCCTGAGAAATAAATATGTTGAGGAATGTTATTTTAAAAACACCTTATATTTTAAATCCAGTATAAGGAGCAACTACTGATTAATTTCAATGGAAATTGGAAGCTACTTGTCCTGTTTTGACAAGTATTGCATTTTGGCAAGCAATATGAAAAACATGAAATCCGATTTTCACTTTTTTTCCATGGGAAAGACAACTACTGTTTGACTTATTTTGAACGAAGTGCTAATCATTCACCAAATTCACGTATATTTTAAATATTTATCCATGATAAAATAACAAGAACTTTCCCAGTAAACAGGCTTGACTTTAGCAGCCAGCAACACATTTTTGTAGGCAGTTGAGTCTCTACTGACGTATCTCCTCCCCATCCTTTTTCCTTCGCAGATAGCCCACTCACTGGCCTACGTAGAAGAAAACATGGACTGGGCCTCTGATTTATTAGCATTCTTATCAAATCTGAAAGCATTCCATATTGGGAGCTTCCCATTAAGCAACAGTCTTCCCTGCCATGGAAAAATACCTGAAGTATTTTCTTAGCTTGAGTGGTGGGGTTGGTGGCCTTCATAATAGTCACATTTATTTTGAAAAAAGAATATTTTTATTTACCAACTTCAAACCATTTGGAATGCTTGAAGCTCCAGATTCAAATTGGTTCCATCAAACAACAGTAACTAAATATTGTCCATCTCTCAACTACTATAATGATATAGACAAGTGGTTTGCAGGAGGTATCTTAGACCAAAACCAGATCTAACAGGGCAACCATTTATTATTCATCTCATTTACTTATAAAGGTTATCAGGTACGTTAGCATATAAAAAGATCACGATGGAGAGACTGAATTTCCCTCTTTTCCATGTCTTATTTTTTCCTCTCTCTATTTCTGAATTGCTTTCAATACCTCTGTCCAATAACAGAGAAGAAGCTGAGTATAAGAAGGGTCGATTTAAGACCGAAGAGAGCACAGTTCTTAGACTAATGCATTCACCTACATTTTTACTTATGTTACATCACTTACATGAGATGGGAGGGGGAAAGGAAATATGAGTTTAATTAAGTTTCATCCTCAACGCAAGCATCTTTTTTTTGGCCATGGAATACAACTTAGACATAAGAGTTTTGCACCCATAATATGAAAGACTGTAAGGTTTTCTCTTTCAGTGAACAAAATTTGTACATTTGTGTGTTTGACAGCAGCAACATTTTTAGCACGTATTTTTCTGCAAGAGAAAAAAAAACCCATACAGATGCTTCCATTCAAAATTAAATGTTTAAGAAAAATATAATAATAATAAATTCAAAACAGCTTTTAAAAAAATCCACTATGTTTGATTTGACTGTAGTACCAAAGTCCACTGGATTGGAATCAGAGTCTTCACAATTTTTTGCCCTTAAATTAAAAGTGATGGAATCCAGATTTCCGTTTCCTAGGAGAGCAGACAAGCAAAGAAAGAAAAAAGGGGGCGGGGAGGGAGAAGAGTCCATTATTCTTGGCAGATTATGAAATGCAAAGAGAGATCTGTTTTGGCTGCATAAGGGGATTCTACTGTACAGTGGTGGGATTCAATTTTTTTTACTACCAGTTCTGTGGGCGTGGCTTGGTGGGCGTAGCTATTCAGTTGGCCAATCAAAGGTGGTATTTGCTGCAGTCAGCCTATCAGAGGTGGTATTTGCCGGTTCTCCGAACCAATCAAAATTATTGCTACCGGTTCTCCCGAACCTGTCAGAATTCGCTGAATATCACCTCTGCTACTGTATCATGGCAAGGTCTGTACACCTCTGAAAAGGAGGCCTTTGCGCATCCTCTGTGAAGAAACCCAGTCAGAAATAGGAGCTCCCAAAGGTGTTTTTCCAAAAGGCAATGAAACTTTCTTTTTTTTTTTCTTCTCAAAAACATTTTGCTTCTCATCCAAGAAACTTCTTCAGTTCTGAAGCAATGAACTAAACTGACAACTGAAGAAGTTCCTTGGATGGGAAGCAAAATGTTTTCAAGGAAAAACCATGACCTGGATGATTTGAGATTCTCCATAGACCGAAATAGGAGCTTTGGACGCTGTTCCTTATTTTAAGGGAAAATTTCTACCTACCAAGCTGCAGCCCAGAACATTCTCCATTAGCTCCAACAGATATCCTGTTCAAAGTTAATATTGAATGGAGCAGAACATACTATAAAGTATATATAAATTGGCATGGGACTAGCACGGACTAGTTTTTGAAAGTAATATCATGGGTAAATTGTAAATATAAATTGGAGTGAGGCTAGCATGGGTTCATTTTTGGAATTAACAACATGGATTGAAATGAGGGACCACCAACACTTTACGAAAATATCTTGAATTAGACTGCATCTTGGTTTCAAGGGTTTCTTCAAGCCAACAGATTCTCTTATAAACAGTCAGGTCTCCCAGATGTTCTACTGCTAACTAATTCTCTGGGATTAATGCTTAAAAGTAGGAAATTGCAAGCTGGGCTGAAAGACAGATTGAAAGAGATCAAAAAATGTGAGTTAAAAAAAAAAATCCTGGTAGGTTACACATCTCACAAGAAAATGGCAAGTATACCTAGAGCAGTCATGTCCAGTCCATGGTGAAGTACAATGGCATCGGTTTGGTCGTATACATTTCCCACCATTTAAGCATGGAGAGTGACAAACAGCTGCATTGGAAAATCATAGAGAGGCATTACCACTTAGCACAAATTAGGGTACGCTCCAACGTTTGGGATCACATTTTTTACTGTTTATATAAATAGTAGCTAGTAATACTGAAACAGCATAGCTGTTTGTGTTCACCTAATGAGCCAAAATAGCAAAAGGCACTGCTAGATATTGTTCAGTACACAATTTAAGCAATTCATTTGGAAGAAGGTATGCAAGGTGAACAGAGTACAGATAAGTTTTCATATGCAAATCAAGCTGAAGACTATGGAGAATGTTAAGAAAAAAAAAATAGAAAACTATGCCATACTGTTTTTGTTGTACAAAATTACCTTTGCAGAAATTGAACTTAGCTCTGTAGTTTTAAAGATTCTAATTCTTCATAACTTTCCATTTTAAAATCCCTGGTATTTGCCTTTCAAATATCTCAGGGAAGCAAAAAGGAAAACACGTATGTCCTTTCAAATATCAATGCAAAATAAATATTGTGGGTGCACATGGAAATTTTCTGACAGTATTATTTGGCTTTAGAAATAGAAAAAAGTTACACATGCAGTAAAATGGTGTCTACATGACACCACTGTACTATTAAGTGCCTTTTTTTTGTTCAATTAGTTAGGACTGAAAAAGTATTTCTGAATAGCTCCTGGATGAAATATGTATATTGCCTGACCTGTTTGGCTAGGGAGATGTCTCTGTGATTGATTTGTGATCACATTTTGTACCAGAGAGCTTATTAAGAGAAAGGTTTAAAACTTTCTCCTAAAGTACTGATTTCAAAGAATTGTCTGCCTTAAAACATGTAATGCTTCAAAACCACAGCAATGTATCATAATTATTTCCTCCAAACTTCCAAATAATACGAAGGTAGTAAAGACATGCATTTCCAGGCCAGACAGGTGAAGATATTCAGGCAGTCCTCATTCAGAGACCACATTTAGGACTAAGTGAACGGTCACTAAGTGAAATTACAACTGTGCTTTTGATCTTACTTCAGTTTTCTTTTGCTTAACAGACCTACAAAGGTTTTAAATTGAGGAGTGGTTGCAAAGTTTTTTGTTTGTTTTTTTGCCATTGTTGTAACTGCAAATATCGTTAAATGTGGATTATTTGTATTGGTTGTTTTTACTGGGCTTTTTTCTCCAGAACTGCATTTAAGCTGTATTTACGCTTTGTACTATTGGGAGGTTGTCGGAAATTCTGAATTAAATGTGCTTACCCTGATGGCAACGTGAGCCAGTCCATCCAGTTGGGCAATCACATTGGTAAGGGGCCACGCATCGACCTCCATTCAGACAATGCAGAATGCAGATGGCTGAAGGAAAAAAAAAGGGAGCAGGAGTGGGAAGAAGAAAAAGGTTTTGTTCAAATAAACAATGCTGGTTCTATTTCTCACAAAACTAGAACAATTATTCCTCCCCCTCCGAATCACCTTCCAAAGGCTTAGCCATGTTGTTCCTCATTAAAAATATCACAGAGCCTCCTAGCATACTAAAAATTGACCCATTTGTTACCACATATAACAAATTGATTGGTCTTTCAGATACTACAATAATTTCCATAACTATAATACATAGCATTTACTGTAATCTTCCCTGTATCATCATTCTAAGTTCATAAAAAGTCCATATTTTGCAGCTCAAACAGACATATTTCTTCAAACTTGTATAATCTGTCTTCTAATTATTAAGGAGTGACGGTTAGTGTGCCACAAGTCTTCTTAATTTCATAAAATTATTGAAATTTCTAATCACTCCAGATTAGATTTTAAGTAGAAGTGGCACAAAAGAAAAAGAAATTAAGAAAAAAAGGCTCTTTGCTTTTGGCAATGAAGTAGTCATTTAGTAAATCACACTCACAGAAACTTAGTATTCAAAGCATAAGTCTTCACATTTTTATTAGAATAATGCCCTGATTTTATTTTTAAAGTAACACCCTTCAAAATGGAACTAAAAATACATCCTGGTTCTGTAAATGATAAATTAGAGGTTTTTATGTGAGTGAGAAAGAAAGTACAGCCTGGTATAATAGATACTAAGTTTATAAATAAATCTTAAGGTTTTCTGTACCACAGTGACTACTTTCATAAATAGTTCGATCAAGTTCTACTTTTCAGATTACTCATCAATATGCTGTCACTTTGGAACATACAAGATTTAAAAACAAGATGTTCCTGACTACACTAATTGAAAAGCAGTCTGCTCTAAAATTTGTATGATCTAGATCAGGGGTGTCAAACTTGCGGCCTGCGGGTTGGATGAGTCACACACTGGCCACACCCACACCTGGTTTAGCAAAGGGGAAAAAAGTTACATCACGTGACAACACCCCTGATCTAGATCTAATTAACCAGAGTAATGTGAGTCTCAAGTTAACTCTATTAATATAAATTATGTTTTCCTTAAAGTTCATCCTATTTTCCTTCTTCTAATGGATTCTACCAATGAGATGTTTCATTATTCTGGATAAAAGACAATATGATATACTGCATTTCTAATATATGACTAACAAAAAACCCTGAAAGATAATAAAAATAAATAACAATGAGGAACATGTCATCTTTCTTTGCCTTTGTAGCTGGAATTTAGCAGTGTAAATTCTGAAGTGTAAATTCAGGCTTACATTTTGTGTATAATCAGTTCAGCTGGCTGTAAAAATACTAGGAAATGAGAATAATGTGGAGCAGATGCTCTTTATATTTTTATGTTACTATTTCAGTTGAATGTGGTCATAGCAGGAGGTGGAAGAATGGCTTTGACTGTATGTTTTGGGCTACCGTACTGCATACAATCTTCAAATCAAATTTTTGATGACCACAAACAAAGGTAAAGAGGTCAGAACTGAAAAAGCTTCTTGGATCAGAAGCAAAACGTCTTCAAGGGAAATCAAAGGAAGTCCAATTGCCTCTTGAAAAAGCACCTTTGGCAACCAGGACCTGGATGACTGAGAGTCTCCATAGACAACAGTAAAGAAGAATTTTTCAATATCTTTGCTGCCTCCTAGTGGTCTTCTGGATATTTGCAGCCTGGTAATGGCTATCTGCATATTTCTAGAGCAGCACATTTGTGTTTATGCACTATTGTGAAACATGCTTATACAGCTGCATTTCTTAAACTCTGTGCCTGGATCCATCAGTAGTTTTCATCGCTGCTTCAGATGCATCTTAGAGATTCCTTGTTTTGCATCAAAGGAGTAATACTCAGCAAACGCCCCAGAGTAGCAGCTATAGTGTCTGAACAACTAGAGTAAATATAATCAGTTCAATGAAACTTACACCTACAAAAGTAGTTAATAATTATTGATTTTTTCTTGAGATTGCTGGCATTCCAAACACAGGAACATTTATAAGTGCAAGTCTTAAAAACAATCTCATTATATACAGGGAGGTGTTCCTAACCGGTTCGCTTAATAACAGGGTTGCGCTGAACCGGAAAGAATATCATTATTCACTTCGTTCACCTGTCCCGTTGCAGAAGCGCTGGCTGAGCAAGGTATGCTCTGATGCGGCACATTGGACTCCGCAATCTCACAGCCAATTAAAAAACGCCACCTGCGAGACAATGGGGGGTGG
>JANHGC010005039.1:0-13261 GCA_027560395.1 Boaedon fuliginosus | reverse complement strand
TCCCGCCTTCCTTCCTTCCAATGTGAAACTATCAACACTTCTTACCTGTATTGAACTTTACTTCCATAGTCTTGAGATTCTCCAAAAGCAACCGCATGAGGCACAGTAGGTGGTGGTCCACAGGTCAGTAATGTGCAATTTGGGTATGGCCTACTCCAGACTCCTCTTTCTGTACAAGTCAATTCCGAGCTTCCTTGCATCACATAACCCACCTCACAATTATAAATTATGGTGTTTTGATCCACTGAACTGCCTCCGTTGATAAATGCATGGGGAATCACAGGTGGGGGGCCACAGGAAATCAGCCCACAATGTGGAAAGCCAGAACTCCATCTGCCAATAGCTTCACATGTGATTTCTGAAGGTCCTAGCAGTTTGAAACCTTCAAGACATTGAAATTCTATCTTCTTGCCACAGCCAAAATGGTTACCTATAACTATCCCATTCTGAATGGTGGGTATAGGGCACTCGCAAAGGAGGCAAGAAGCGGGTCTTCCACTCCATAAACCATTTGACTGACATTGCCTCAATGGGTTACCTTGCAACTCATAACCAGGGAAGCAAACATACTCTACATATTCCGCAAAACTAAAGACAGAACCATTCAGGAAACCATGAGAGATGTCCTCAGGAGGCTCACAGTTCACAGGTTCACAGAATGGAGCTTCTTTATCCCACGTTCCATTAGCCTGGCAGGTACGAGAGAGTGGGCCACGCAATATATACCCTTCATCACAGAAAAACTTAATTCTCTTTCCAACGCCGAATTCTGATCCAATTATCTGGCCATGAGCAAGTTTCACTGGTTCAGAACACTGGACTGGCCTACACACTGGAGTGTTCCCGCTCCAGTATCCCTCTGCAAGACAAACTCTTTTCCGATCCCCTTCCAACAGGAAACCTTCTCTGCAGCTGTATTCAATATAGTTTTGGAAAGTGTCTTCTTCTCCGCTCACTTCGCCATTCTCTATATAGGGAGCTTGTCCACAGGAAATGGGAATGCACAGCGGCTCATTTCCATCCCATTTTTGATCAGATTGGCAGGTTCTCTTAGCTAAACCATGTAGCTGAAACCCACGATCACACTCATATTGGGCCACACTACCATAGGTGTAAGATTCTCCTTTTACTATGCCATTCATGGGTCTGCTAGGCATTGCACATGATATTATCTCGCAGGTTGGTGCTGAATCACTCCACTGCCTACCAGATATACAGTGTCTTGAATCTGACCCAATCAGCTTGTACCCTGGGTTACAAGTATATTTCACTGTACTACTAACAGTGTTCTCTGTAAAATGTACAAAGCCATTTTCTGGGAACTGTGGTAATTCACACTGAATGGAAATACAGGCAGGAGCACTACCATTCCACATTCCATCTTCTTGGCAAGCTAGCACGGAATTTCCTAAGAGTTCATAGCCCGAATAGCAACTATACAACACTGTAGTCCCATATAAATAGCTGGAGAGTGGCAAACTATTGATGGCTTTTGAGGAACGTTGTGTCTCTTTTGGAGATAAATGAGATTGGCTAGCCCTAAGGAAGCTCTCTTCAAATACATCTTCTTGACCAAAATGTTTTTCTTCACTGCTGATTGTTACATATCCCCCAAAGTCTATATGGGGAGGAAGGCCACAGTCTGTTGGTAGACAAACTGGACTAACACTCGACCATCCTGTTTCCTCACAGATCTGCATAGCAATGCCAGAAAGCTGGAATCCTGGAATACAGCTGTATATAACCATGGCACCGTAGCTGTAATCTGCACCTTCTACAAACCCATTCTCAATAGGCTGAGGAGGATCACAATTAATTGCTCTACAAGATGGAGCCTTTGTATCCCACTCCCTTGTTTCCAGGCAGGTTAGGACTCTCTGTCCCTCAAGCCGGAATCCTCTGTCGCATGAATAGGTAACTGTGTGTGTGTAGTGTAGATCAACATATGAATACCGACCATTCTTAATCTCCCTGGGTTTGGAGCATTCAATGGGTTTGCAAGAAGGCTCTCCTCCAAGCCAACGTCTATCTTCTCCACAAAGAATTGTTGTGTTTCCCATTAGTTCAAAACCTGGTTTACAACTATACAGTGCCGTGCTGAGATAGGTGAGGCCTTGCACATCCACAATGCCATTCTGAATTTCCTCTGGCTGCGGGCATTCCACAGGAATGCATTCTGGAAGTGGAGAACTCCATGTACCATTTGCTTGGCAAATAATGGTAGATGTTCCCTTGAGCAAAAATCCATCCATACATGTGTAGCTCACTGTGCTACCAAAATGCAGAGAAGACACCACAGGGTCCCCAAAAGGAATATAAGGAGGTATATGACAGAGTACCATTTTGCAGACAGGAAACGAGTCATTCCACTGTTGGGATGACAAACACCTCAGGACAGAAGCACCATACAAAATAAGGCCTTCTCTGCATGACAGCTGTACTATCCCTACTTGATCAGCCATCTCCTTCAAGACAAGTTGATTCTCAGTTAATGGTGGCTCTGGGCACTTAGTTGGGATGCATTGAGGGCTTTGATTTTTGTTCCACATTCCTGATTTCTGACAGGTCCAAGAAACATCTCCAATCAATTCATAGCCTTCAACACAGAAAAAACTGACTTTGGCTCCCACTTCAAATTTTTTTCCTTTGCTGAATCCATGCTGGAAGGTAGGTGGCTCTCCACAACTGAGGATCACACAAGAAGGTTGTGCTTCACTGTACCATTGACGATTTGACTGGCATAGTAACCTTGAACTTCCAATCAACTGGTAACCTTCATTGCACTGGTATGTCACTTCACTTCCAAAGGAACGTCCTGTCATATTCTGTAAAATGGATGAAATAAATGTTATAGCTGATGAAGTGATATCCCACCAAAACCTTAACAACCTGATTTTATGGAACAATAGCTAACTTATCCCTCAGTTAAAAAAATGGCAATGTACTGGTAGGCTTTCTGTACCCAATTTATGAAATGTTAGTTTACGAAGCTTTGACGGACATGAAATATATATCTATATTTAATGTATCTGATTGTATACAGATTTAGTTCCCTCTCAGTGCATATGCAGAACCACCAAATATTTCTGGCACTAGTGCAAATCTTCCTGCTTATCTACTGAGAAGCTTCCCAGATTTGGAAAGATCAGTTCCATAAATATTGCAGTTATCGTATGGCACCACATTTCTGATTTTGCCTAAGATTCCCATAACTCCAAAAATTAACTCACTTTTACTAAGTTTTCAGGATCTTAGAATCTATAATAAGCTTTCATGATTTCAGAAAGTATGTTGACTTCACCAAATGCACAAAACATTATTTTGCTTATGTTCAAGACTGTACCAATACCTTAATCATTCCATTTGCAAGTTTTAGTGGCTCACCACAGGACACTGGATGACAGGTTGGCATAGCACCACTCCAAGTTCCTGTTGCTTCACACGTTCTCTTCTTTTCTCCTTTAATATAGTAGCCTCTAATACAGCTATAAGCCACAATGGCCCCAAAACTGTAATTGGTGCCAATTGAATACCCATTTGCAATGCTCGCTGGTTCTCCACAACGAACGGGGATGCACTGGATCGCCAAGGGAGACGGGTTCCACTGACCACCTCGGACACATTCTATTTTAGCAGAAGTGTTTAAAACGAAACCTTCCGTACACTTGAAGCTCACAACTGACCCAGCTGAAAATCTGGCCTTGTTTGATGATTCCAAGATGCTGTATGATACAGACTCTGGTCTCTCGCAGAAGTCAGCTATGCATTCAGGAATATCTTGGTCCACAGGGGGCATCCACTTGCCCTGGGCATTACAAAGTAATTGGGAATTGCCAGCCAGACTGTACCCATCAGAGCAATAGTAGATTGCTATATCGCCAAACAATCGATGACCACTCTCTGGAGAAGCATGTTCCACAGGAGGAGGCTCATCACAGGATACTGCCACACACTGTTGTTGACTGATGTTCCACTTGCCATCGGACAAACAGGACACAGTATCAGGGCCGAGTAATGTGTAGCTATGGGTTGGAAAAAATAGCAGGGATAGATTCTTAAGAGCTGAGTAGACAACTTTTATTGCCTTGTACAAATAAACTTCTAACTCACAAGACTACAGGGGGAAAGTCATATTTCAAAGTCACTGTCAAATTGGCTAATATGTGAAAATGCATTGTTATTGTAAATAATACAATGTGGGGTTTTTTTAAGCGCACTAGCAAGAATTTTAATTAAGCACTTTAAATTTTAAGAACATTTTCAATTGCTGAGACAACTTTGGCTGCACTGTATGTAATTGTCAGCCTTCTCAGATGTACCAGACAGGAAACATGACCAAATGAGCCAAGTCTACTTTATCGTAAGGCCATATTAATACCGTAGAATCTTGCAGGTGGGATTGTACAAATCTCCTGCTGTCTTTTACAGTCTGAAAAGTTATGGAGGCTCCTTTCTGAATTTCTTTCTTTGCCCCTTAAGCAGCTGCAAGCTGTGCCCATGCCACCCCCCCCCTGTAATTCCCTCTTACCATTACAATAAGAATAGAAAATATTCTCATATGCCTGAACTATATATATAAACATAAAGGTTCCTCTCGCAGATATGTGCTAGTTGGTTCTCGACTCTAGGGGGTGGTGCTCATCTCCGTTTCAAAGCCGAAGAGCCAGCGCTGTCCAAGATATCTCCATGGTCATGTGCCCGGCATGACTATACAAACTGCTAGATTTGGCAGAAGTTGGGACAAGAGGGACACAGTGGCTCAGTGGGTAAGACACTGAGCTTGTTGATCAGAAAGGTTGGCAGTTTGGCAGTTCTAAGCCCTAGTGCCGCGTTAACGGAGTGAGCTCCCGTTACTTGTCCCAGCTTCTGCCAACCTAGCACTATATATATAGTATATCCCCACAAAATTATATATAACTATATATATCCCCACAAAATCCTTCGATGCAGTTTTGGGGGATGCTATATATATATTGGGGGATATATACTGGAGGACGTGGTGGCTCAGTGGGTAAGACTCTGATCAGAAAGGCAGGCAGTTTTTATTTGTCCCAGCTTCTGCAAGTTTGAAAGCATGTAAAAAATGCAAGTAGAAAAATAAGGATCACCTTTGGTGGGAAGGTAACAGTGTTCCATGAGCCTTTGGCATATAGTCATCATCGTCATCATCGTCGTCATCATCATCATCATCATCATCATCATCATCATCATCATCATCATTATTATTATTATTATTATTATATAATTACATTATTATATAATTAAAATTCATATTCCACCTTTCTTCCCCAATCAAGGGGAACACAAGACAGCCAACAACATATTAAAAATACAATAAAACATCATAAAAACAATAACAATAAAAATCTAAACAACTTACTGTAAAAACCATTAAAAATACAGCCATACAAAAACAAGCATACAAAAGATTCATACAAGGGAGTCATTAATTCTAAGCTCGCTGGCAGAGCCAGGTCTTCACGGCCCGGTGGAAGGCCAACCGATTAGGGACGGTCCGGATCTCTACGGGGAGCTGGCCACATGACCACGCAGATGTCTTTGGACAGCGCTGGTTCTTCGACTTTGAAATGGAGATGAGCCCCTAGCATGAGTTTTTGCAAGGAGGGGAAGGCAACTGATTATTGGGTGAATCGTTCTTAAAAAAGAACTAATCTCTTAACCTTTTAGAAGCTGAGATACATAGAAACAACTAGCCATTTTCTATCCTAGTTGATGTTTAACAATCACTTGTTCCTGCTTCATAAATTTGATAATTTGATACATTTTGATAAATTCATTCATTGATTCCATCTGGAGAAATTCCAAGTGGGTACGTTAATTCCTAAAAGCTTGCTTTCTTGCTTTAATTAAATAACTTCCCTGGTTTAATGGTCCATTTAAAAAACGAAATCAGAAATCCAGGTTTGGGGTATTCTTTTAAATAGGAACAAAGGTGGAAGTCTGCAGTAACACAATTTTACTTTTTGAACGTACAATGATGATTTCCTCAACTATTTAGAAAGCTACCTTGCCAATGCATACAGTTTGGCACAGTGATCTGGATTTAAAGAACAAAATATGAATAAAAGGAGATACATCATTCATGTAGCATCTGTCGTGAACCTGAAATCCAGGTACTGAGTAAGCCCTAAAAAGATGCAAATGTCTTAAGATATTCCCAACAAATGTTGCATATACCCCAAATGTACAGTACATTACATTTTGCCCTTTGACTCCTGCACAACCTTATCAATCTTTTACGGAGTGGAAAGTTGCTGATGTATGAATTATTTACAGCATCACACAAAGATACACATTTTCCTCTCTCTTATTTATCTGTTTCCTTCCCAGAGCAAAACTTTTTACTGAGCCAGAACAGCATCTGGTTGCTCTGAAAGAGCCTGAAGTTTGAGGAAAAAAAACTGTGATATGCGGATTTAAAATGAATTATTAAAATTAAGGGATAATAGTTCTTTCTTGCCCAATCCTAACCTTAATTTAATCATTAGATGGAGGATTACACAAAATTATTTATCGTTTTAAGGAGTTGTAGCAGTGCAAAACTTTGAGAAACCTGCCGTAGGTGAATACAGAAATATGGATTTGGGGAAAAAAAAGCCACAATATTATTAATAACATTTCATCAAACAATACTACTAGAGTTCAAACCTAATGGTGATTTACGTACCCTTCCTGACACGTATAAGTGACGGTATTCCCAAAGGTAAAGTTGTTTCCAGTAACAACAGCATCTTTAATTACTGGAGGAAGGCCACAGGAAATGATTCCACAATCTGGAGGTGAACTGCTCCAGTTACCTAAAGCTTCACATACAAGTACAGATGGTCCTTGTAGACTAAGGAACAAATAAATAAACAACATAAAATAGATAGTGGGTAAGATAAAGTAGGGGGAAAATGTGCTTTTGTCTGAATAGGACAACAAATATTTTTTTTAATTTAAGGATTCATTGAAATCGTTCAACTTTGATTAACAATCAGTCCAAGGGTATATACAGGCAGTTCTCGACTGACAACTTTTGGTTGAGTGATTGTTCGAAGCTACAACACTGAAAAAAGTGACTTATGACCAATTTTCACATTTATGACAATTGCAGCATCCTAACGGTTGTGTGATTAAAATTTGGGTGCTCGACAACTGGCATCTAGTTAGCACGGTTGCAGTGTCCTGTGATCATCTTTTGTGACCTTCTGACAAAGCAAAGACAATGAGGAAAACCGAACCACCATATTACTAACTTAAGAACTGCAGTGCTTCACTTAGCAACTGTGGCAAGAAAGGTTGTAAAGTGAGGCAAAAGTCACAATTGCCTTGTGTCAAGCCTGAATTTGCTTAGGTGGTGGATTCATATGAATTCAGTTTGACATCCTTGAGAGTGGAAGGGGGGGGAGAACTGAGGTGGATGGAGCTCCCGCCAAAACAACATAGCTGGATGATGAGTCATCCACGCACCAATGGCTGCTCAGACGGAGGAAGGAGGAGTGAAGTTGCCAGGAGACCGTTTCACCTCCTGGTTGGATAATGTGACATATTGTTTGGAAAATCTAATACGGTGACGTGGAAAGCCGGCAAACTTTCAGTACTGGCTTTCCACCAGTTAGTGCCAAGATGGTGTAATTAAATAAAAGAGGTTCTTTGCGGAATGGAAATGCCTCTGAGTTCATTTTATGACGATTGCATTACTTGGAACCTGACACCTTGCTTAGAAACAGAAATGTTGGCCTCAGTTGTGGTTATAGGTCAAGGACTACCTGTGGACCATTTCTGAATTATAATAACCTTTGGAGCACAAATCTTGAATAACCATGTTGAGTCAGTCAGAATGTGCATGCTTCAAAAATGATTAGGAAACAGTGTGCCTTCCAATGTGCAATAATATACGGCCCCAAATAATAAAAAGCAGTTTAAGTTCCATATTGAGCATTTTGCATATCTTTTCAACTCATGAATCCACGTTAGTTTTTCTTCTGCAATTTTAACAAGGACATGGTATATACCAAATAAAATCTGGTTTTCTGATTACCTGTACCCCACGTCACATGTGTAAGATACATTAGAAAGATACACCACACTGTTCATGATATATTTTCCATTCTTTATTTCTTTTGGGTGGGGGCACTGTACTAATTCACAAAACGGGGAAGAATGGTTCCATATGCCATTTGCTAGACAAGTTGCTTCTGCTTCACCCATTAAAACGTATCCTTCTTCACATCTGCAGGTAGACAATGAAAAATAAATAGATATAAATATATTTTGGTATATACCTGTTTCACAGTATTTCTCCTGATGTACTACTCGATTTCTCCAACGTAAAACAAGTCCCAGTTATAATGATCTCCTACCTGAACATTACTTTACTACCAAATGTAAAACTGGAGCCATCAATTGCACCGTTTTTAGGGTGGGGTGGAATACCGCAGGAAATAGCTTGAAGAAAAAAAAAATTAAAAACATCATTTGGATTATGCAAAATATATTGCTATAACATTATTATACTGCCCCAAAGGGAACTGGAAATCACACTAAATGCCAGTATTAAATTGCAGAAAAATTTTATATTATTAGAAAGTAAATTTGGAACAAAAAGGTATGTAGGTTGGATAGAAACTCTAAGAATTTCATTGTTACTCCATTTCTGGAATGCAACAGAGATGTCCAATATCCAATAGTTTTTACATAATCTCAGATAAACTTGTGTTCCATCACCATTTCACTGAATGTCTTAAGAATATTTCTCTTTCCTTTATGAGAAGCTCAGCCATCTTAAATGTGAATTACTGACATGTCTGCAACTAGTCACAACTGAAAATAACACTGGAAGTCTCTATCAATACAATTCAATTCCATTTATTACAGTCATAGACCAGAGACCAGAACAAATAAAAATATTCAATAAATAGACAATTTTTTAAAAAAATATAGAATAAAATAATAAATAACAGTAAAATTTATGATAAAATGCAGTCTGTCAATTATACATGGTCTAACTATACTAAAATTACAATCCATAAACTGTGAGACCCATAGTCAGTTTATTACTAAAAGGAAAAGGAATAAGCAGTGCAAAGGATTTGCCACATTTGAGGTATAAAATAGCTATGGTGGGTTTGACACGGTTTTCCGACCAATCCCTGGTGCTGCTGTGCAGAATCTAGCCACCTGCACTGTAATTTTGGACTGTTCGTCCTTAAGCAGCCACTGGAAAGAAGTATTGTCTCTATCAATAATAACATCTATTTAAGTTACAAACCCAGTACTAGCACCAATGGAAGGGAATCTATAGACTCTTTAAGTATCATGTTTGGAACATTTTTTTTTCTTTATAAGCAATTCCCATAAATTATATGCCGAACTGCCTACCCAGGCTACCATGATTTCTATCTATACAATCTTAATAAGTATTACAAAAAAATACCTTCACAGAATGGTTTCAGATGACTCCATTCCCCAGATTCCAAACATGTAACTTGACTCACTCCTTTTAGCTGGTAGCCCTTTTCACATGAAAACCTGATTTCGCTACCAACAGTATAGCTGACCCCATGCGAGCGACCATGTTCAGGATCTCCTGGGTGTTTGCATTTAACGGGTTCTTTGGAATCAGATATAAGGTAAAACAGAGCTTACTGACATCAGGTGTGGCTCATGTGCTTAAAAATGAAAACAAATCACGCAACATTGAAGTAGGCAACTTGGCAGGGTAAAAGCCCAGACACAAAAAAGCATGGGAATGCTCATCAAACTCTTTGAAGACCAGTTTAGATCAACCTTTGAGTCATTTTTCATTACTTGGATTTATACCACTACTGCAAGTTGGTCACCTTGCATCATGAGAAATTTTCTTTACTATTTTCAACACTATTCTAGTGTCAGGCTACAAAACCAAGAAAGACAGTTATTTCTAAGCAGTTTCCTTTATTGTTCCTTACCTACAGAGACAAATCTTACAAAAACCAAAGTAGCTACTTGCAGCATTAAAGATATACTACGAGAACTTCTACGGAGGAGCTATCTTTGTTCCCCTTGCTTATTTTTTTTGGCCTTTTTGCCATTTCTGGGTTATAAGGATAGCTATCTGTGTTAAATTTATGACAATTTTCCCAATCCAAGGGACAAATGAGAAATTAACAGGTTTGCATTTGCTTGGAAATAGTGTTATTCATTATCCATTCAATGTATGATTTAATAGTTCATATCATTTTAGGAAACAATGATATAGTTTCAAGATAAATAAGGTATAATGTGGCCTTAATAAAGGATTACTAATAAAAATGTTAATAAAATCTTTAAGCCAGCTCCATTTAAAGCTTATGCCAGTTACACTGGTGTGTTGGTGCAGTGGTTAGAATGCAGTACTTCAGGCTACTTCTGCTGACTGCCGCCTGCCAGCACTTTGGCAGTTCGAGTCTCACCGGCTCAAGATTGATTCAGCCTTCCAGCCTTCCGAGGTTGGTAAAATGAGGACCCAGATAGGCTGACTCTGTAAAGCTGTTTAGAGAGGGCTGTGAAGAACTGGGAAGTCAAAGTACTATTGCTATACTACAAATTTTGGGAGGCTGGTAATCTGGAATTTCAATGATGGATTTTGAGAGGCGGACTAAAATACAGCTATGATTCTATAGAATGCAAACAATTTTTTTTATGTGCCCATCGAAACTGTTCTGCATTCCTGCTCCTTTACCTGCACATTTCTTGCCGTCTCCTGTATATGGGTGAATGCAGGTACATATGTAGGATCCATTTGTGTTAAGGCAAGAAGCGTGGGAGTCACAGTCTGAACCAACTGCACATTCATCAACATCTAGAAACAAATAATAGCATTTCATGTTACTAAGAAAATGTCATTCTCTTTCCCCTCACTTTCCTGTACTACTTCCAACTGTCCCTGTATCTTTTCACTCCAGATTATCCTTCTGATCTCCTGAAGGTCTCCACCCATTCTCTTATGCTGCCTCTTAAGCCAAGGACTCACAGAAAATACCAAATGCTATTAATGTTTCTCTGTCACTCTTGGTAAACTTCAGTCCAACTATGTAGCTTGCCTTTTCTAGTTCTCCCTTTAACCCAAACAGTATCTAACCATGATTGCTCCCATTCATCCATTACTGTCTTTATCCTTTTCTTCTTCTTCACTATTTTTAATTTTCTAGGCTATTCTGATTAAAATCTGGCCTATCTTGTCTTTTTCTTATTCTCTGCAATGCCATGAATGTTGATGGCATTAGATTCATAAATCATCTTGCTGTCATGGCCTCATCAGAGCCTGGTTCGGAGGATGAGGAGTTGGAACTGGGACAGTCTGACAGGGATGGCACCTCTCCCTTGGTCTGATTGGACAGGCCAGCAGGAGCTGAGGATGAAGCTGTCCTGGGCCCCTCAGGCACTGGGACAGGTGGTTGACCAAACAGAGAGTTGCCTACCTGTACAAACATAGGGGAGGGTCAACTGCTGACCGGCAGTGATGCTGATAGGCAGATCACTCTGAAGAGGAGCAGCTGTCTCTTTAACGATCAAAATTCCAATTCCAATTGGGGTTCATAAGTCAACGACTAACTATATCAGAATTTAGTGTTCTTCTTCCAGAAATTAGTTTTCTAAGAATGAGACTAGCTCTGTTCCCTTACAAAATATTAAAATTCTGATTATTTTAAGATCTTTTGAAAGCAATCTGTGAAAAAAAAAATGTGGATGCCAGCATTTTTCTTTCTTTCTATACAAAGTACACAGGGTGCTTTATAAGGATATAATAACATTTATGAGAAACTGCTGACTGAGGCAGATTCTGAGTGATGACAAAAATGCAAACAGACATTCTTTGTACTGTAAGCAATTCTTGAAAGTTATCTAACCAAGTTCTGTCAAAAAATGTAATTGACATATATAAACCTATATATGTGGGGGGGGGGAGTATGATGGATCACATACCTCCCCCTACCAGAAGAGTCATTGGTGTTTTTTCCCTCCTCTGGATTAAAAATTAAGATTTATAACCCTAATTATTTGTTATATTTTTCTTATGATAACGAGATCACTGCTTTCCTTTTAAGTCACCAATTTCTAAATTGATGTAAGTAAAGGAGTCCATGTAGATTTTACTCTGCTAATCATAGTTGACCTTGGGGGACAGTGCACATCTCTATTTCAAGGTCATTGACCCAATGTTGACTGAAGATGTCACCATGGTCATGTGCCACCATGACATCATGCTGGAGCGTGGAGTGTGCAGTGCAACACAGAGCGCTGTTACTTTCCCAGCAAAATGGTACCTATTTATCTCTCCCTTTTTCATGCTTTGAATTGCTAGGTTGGCAGGAGCCAAATATATGTAGGGCAGAAATGATTTTTTTTTATCTGTAGGGAATCATCTGGTGCCTTCCTCAAGATTTGATTGTTTTTGACTTCTAGGTAATTTATACATTTAAATGTTTAAACTACTACATATGTTTTAATGTTTTTGGGTTTGGTCTTGGACCATACATTAATAAATAATGATTTTCCATTTCTACCAGAATCCAAAGACCCACAAAATTGTATATATTGCATAGAACTAGAACTTTAATCTCCTTCACAAGTTGTTTTTAAAAATCCTATGGAACATGTAGGGTTGAGAAACCAAAAGAATCTTTTTAGGTCCTGGATCTATTAATTGACATGTACATATCTGAGTCACAAGTGTAAGCTACAATAACATGTCATGCATCATGTCATCACTGCACCACTTACATGAAATGCATAATTTGTGTCAGTTACGGTATGATGCAGATGTTATACAGCACCCCATTTTGCACAATGGCATGTGATACAAGAAATGACACTTGCTTGCCCGTGGTCACTCATAATCACAAAACCCATAATCACAAAACCCTTAGAACTGGTCTAGAAAACATAGATTTAGCTGTTGATATTAACCGCATGTGGCCTATGTGGACTTACCAAGGCAAGATGGTGAAATAATATTCCAGCTTCCATTGTCTGTACACAGCATCCTTGAGTCTCCCAACAAGTAATAACCACTGTTGCACTGGTAGGTTACAGAGCTTCCAGCAAAGAAATCCTCAGCCGAGTAAAATCCATGTTCTAAAGGTGGAGGTTCTCCACAACTAATTCCTATACTCAAACAGTATATAAATACACATATAAACCTATTAGGGAATGAGACATATTTATTTAAACACTTCTTCAAATGGCTTTCATGAGCTTAAGTCCCAGTTCCTGGGACTTAATATAATTCTATTTT
>JANHGC010005036.1:46095-56807 GCA_027560395.1 Boaedon fuliginosus | reverse complement strand
TGGACTTCAACTCCCAGAAATCCCCAGCCAGCGTTGGGAGTTGAAGTCCACCCATCTTAAAATGGCTGACGTTGGGAAACACTGATCTAATATATAAAAGGGCAGCAATATTAGTCTCAATAAATTGCAGAAATAAGAATCAGGAGCCCTGCGTTCGTGAGAGAGTAGAAAGAAGAAACAGAACGATGGAAAGGGTGAATGATTTTGTGTAGGGATAGATTCAGGAGTTCTGTGTACGGTTGTTTGGAGCTCAAAGGAGTCGTATTAGATTTTTCTAGCTCAGGATGTTTCAAGTGCATCACTGTAAATAGATTCCTAATAAAGAAATTGTCCCACATAAGTGAATCATCTCGAGTCTGGATGCTGACACCTCCCCGCCCCAAAAGGGGGAAGGGACTAAAGGTCAAGGTAGAAAGTATCAAATGAAGACCCTCACCCAAAAGTTTCATTTCTATAACCTGCAAATGCCAGTCTTCAAGAAAGAGAAATATCCTTCATTCTTCGTTTTCTTGGCCTCCAGTAGCATTTGTGCCTTCTGGACTGGGGGGGGGGTGTCACATGATAGCAGTGTTCCATCTTTGAGTGGCTTTTACAAAGACAAGGTGGGGTCAAGCTCGTTTCCAAAGCGCCAGAAGACAGGATAAGAAACAATGGTTGGAAACTAACCAAGGACAGAAGCAACCTAGAACTAAGGAGAAATTTCCTAATGCTGAGCGCAATCAACCACTGGAATAGTTTGCCTTCAGAAGTTGTAGGTGCTCCATTACTGGAGGCTTTCAAAAAGAGACTGAGCAACTATTTGTCTGAAATAGGATAGAGTCTCGGACTCTAGCAGGGGCCTGGACTAAAAGACTTCTAAGGTATCTTCCAACTCTATTATTCTATGTTTTATGTTCATCTATACAAGTCATGTAAACATAAAGACTCCCTCACGATGACTTCAAATCCTGATGACTTCACTGACTCTCCATATAGTTTTCTTGTTGGTGTAGTAGTGTTTAAGTGACTCGCTAGTAACTTTGTGTGATGTTGTTTGATCTCACAGCAGTGGTGGTATTCAATTATTTTTATTACCAGTTCTATGGGTGTGGCTTGGTGGGCTTGGCTATGCTGTCAGCCAATCAGAGGTGGTATTTTCTGGCTCTCTGAATCAATCAAAATTATCCCTACCGGTTCTCCGGAACCTGTCAGAACTGGCTGAATACCACTTCTGTCTCTCAGCCTAGCTTGGACAGGATCTGATGACCACCCCCAAGGCCCCTCGGGAGGACTTACCAGCCTCCGGCGACTCCAGCTCTGGTTCCAGCTCCGGTTCAAGCTACATATCCTTGACTTACAATGACACCAGCCTGGTCCAGACTCCCGCTGCAGCTCTTCAGGCTTCGGTGAATGGCACCTCAACAGGACGTTTTTCTGCCTCCCTAGATCCAAGGAAGGAAGCCTTGGCCCAGGCAGCAAGGCCCAGGCCCAAGGAGCTCTCCAGGAGAAGTGTTGCCTGTCCAAGAGCCAGCCGCATCTGAGGGCTGTGTATGCTCAATCACTCGGACATGCGCTACTCACCTTCCAAAATCAGCTGGCTATCAAAGATGAAGCAGGGCTCTGCATTGAACATCCAATGCCTTTCACCCTAGGGAAAGAAAGAGCCCACATACTAAAGCCTTCTCTGTGGGAGTGCCGACCCTCTGGAACCAGCTTCCTGTAGAAATTAGGACCATCCCCACCTTGTTGGCCTTCCACAAGGCAACGAAGACCTGGCTTTGCCGGAGGGCCTGGAACTGATATGCCCCCCTCCACCTTGAAGATTATTGAATATAGTATGAATGGTAGGATGGTTGAGTTTTATTTTTAAATTGTAAATCATTGTTTTAATTGTTGTTAGCCACCTCGAGTTCCCCTTGACCAGGGAAATGAGGCGGGTATAAATCGAATTAAATAAATAAATAAATAATTTTTTAAATAAAAAGTCTTTATTAGTTTTTTTAAAAAAACATAGTAAAACAACAATACAATACAGGAGTACATGGAGAAGGGGCCTGGTCATGGCAGGGGTGGACAGAAGCCATTTGAAACCAATGCTGTGTATAGCACTAATGCCATGCCTCCCCCCAATGACAGGGTGTGGTTGATAGACTCAGGGTCTGGGGCCCATATAGCAATGGCTGGGCAACCCGTTACTAAGTTTGTGCCCATAAAGTCATCAGTAAGAGTTAAGGTAACAGGAATAGGGACTGTAGATGTACCCGGGATTAGGAAAAATGTGTTGCAGGTTCCTTTTATACCGAATAACCTCACGAGTGTCATGAAGTTATGTGACAATAGGACTGTCACCTTTTGATGGTATGGGGTAAAATCTTTAAATGTGGCTGTGTTATAGGGAAGATGGGGAGAAAAGGCAATACGCCCTACCTAATTCCTAAAGGGGGAGAATCTAAGGAAGTTGTCGCCCAGAGAGATGGAGATGCACCCAGAAAGCAGGGGGCTGCTCAAAGCCAAAGTAAAGTGACACCTGCATCCCCAGGCCAAAACCAAGCCCCCGCTCACTCAGCCTGAGCCAATGGCTGAGGCCAGTGCAAGCCAAAGCACTGCTGCAGAGGCCACAGCTATACCTAGCTATGCCAACGTGGTGAAAGGGGCAGAAGCACCCCAGGTAGATCAGGGTCAGCAAGTCGCCAACGGTCCTAAGCCCCAGAGAAACAAAAGGGGGGGGGTAAACATAAGGAAATAATAATAATGTAATAACTGTTGTTAAAGAAAAAGTTGATGAAAATGTTTATGGGACTATTGGTAATAATATGCATAACAATATGGAGAATGTCATAGGTGTGTTAGATGAGGATACAGGCGATATCATTTATACTGTACCTGAAGAGGCTGTGAACAAAGAAGCTGCAGTTGTAGCGCTATATGAGGCAAAAGCCACTCCTGCAGCCCAGGCTCCTAAAAGGGTAAATAAGAAGAAGAAGGGGGCAAAGGGAAAGAAGGTAAAACAGTCTAGATCTAGCACACTGGTAGCTCAGGGAGCACAAGGTAGTGCACCAATAGATGGCATGCCAGCCCCAGGTAGAAGGGGCCAGCATGTGGGACCAGACACACCAGAGACACAGGGAGCCCAGAGCGGTGCATCAGTAGGTGACACACCAACCCCAGAGAGAAGGGGCCAGAGTGTGAGTGTAGGCAAACCACTCCACAACAAATGTGCCCACATTTTGCATCACAAATTAGCCCATGCCAGTTTCAATACTGTGAAAAAGATGCAAGGGTGCACAGAAGGGCTAACTTTGTAAGACTGTGATGTCTTTTTAGAAGCTCTGTGTATAAGCAGGCCAAGTGTAAGGTGGTTCCCACACCTAAAACCTCCACATGGAAGACTGATAGGCCATATCAGCTCATCCACGCAGATGTGATGGGGCCCTTTCCAGAATCCATCAGCTGAAAGAAGTATTTCCTCATGGTAGTCAATGACCTCTCAAGATTCAGCCATGTCTTTACCATGAGGGAGAAGACAGAAGTCCTGGAACACCTACAGTACCTCTACAACCTGGTGGAGATGCAGTGTGGGGTGCGCATCTCGCAGCTTAAGAGCAATCGAGGAAGTGAGCACACCTCTCACCAATTCCAGGACTGGGTAAAGGCCAGGGGCATCAAGCATTTTATCCCTCCCCCATTCCATCCTGCTGGAAATGGAATTTCTGAGAGGAGAAATGGGGTCCTGCAGACAATGAAAAATAGTCTGCTGGCTGATGCCAACTTGGGACACGGCTATTGGGGTGAGGCTATAGTTTCTGCAAACAATATCCTCAATAGAACATGGAGCAGTGTCATAGAAAAGACACCCTATGAGATGCTCTATGGGAAGAAACAATACATTGGCTACTTGCACATATTTGGGTCAAAGGCCTGGGTTCACATTCCCAGACAACAACAACGAAAGGGAGACCCAATATCCAATATTTTGTGGGATATATGGCTGGCACAAAAGGCTATTGCTTTTTGGACCCACATGGGAAAGTAGTGATCTCCAACTCTGTGTCTTTTGCAGAGGATGGTAGCTGGTCAAGACTACAGAGTAATGACCTAGCCATCTATACAGGGAGATCTAACAGTGGGTCTGTTCCATTTGTTTCTATCCCATCAGTGCTAGTAGGTATTGTTCCCACAGAGGCAAATGTCCCAGCCTCAAAGCCAAAGAAGAGAAAGAAGAACCAAAAGAGAAACAGTGCCAATTGACTCACCTGCTGAAGAAGTCCACATGTCTGCATCAGCTCCAGAAATGACAACTGCACCACAACCCCCAGTCTTCCAGCCAACAGAGCAGGGGATGATGGCTATGGCAAATGGGAGGTGATGAGAAGGTCCAGGTGGGCCAACAAATACATACCTCCAACGAGACTGACAGAAGACTTCATTGGAGTTGTCAATCAAGTGATTGAAGCTCCCAAGACGTTCTCCGACATTCCTAAGCTGCCAGAAGAAGAACAAAGAAGATGGCAAATCACTATGGAGAACGACATGAAGAGTCTCAAGCAGCTACAGGTCTTCGAATCCAAGCCTCTTCCTCCAGGCAAGGAGACCATTGGTACAAGGTGGATGTATAAGCTCAAGCAGTTGGCAAACAACAAGAGCTTGTACAAGCTGCCTAGAGTTCCCCTTATAGGGGAAATGAGGCGGGGTATAAATACAAACAAACAAACAAACAAATAAATAAATAAATAAATAAGGCTAGACTATTGACCCAGGGGTTCTCACAACGGTACCTACAGGACTATTGTGAGACCTACTCACCCACCATGAGGGCAGAGAGTGTTAAAGCTGCCCTCATCATTGCTGTGGCCAAGGGCGAGGTGGTCTACCAGTATGACATGCAGACCACCTACCTACATGCAGACCTTGACCATCATCTGTATGTTAGATGAGTCCCTGGGTTTGAGGACTCAGAAGGCCACACATGGCTGCTCAAGAAAAGCCTATATGGCTTGAAGCAGTCAGGTAAGCAGTGGTATCACTGCTTGGCGAAAGCCCTGATTAACATGGGTGACTGGACTTCACCTGCAGATGAGTGTGTTTTTGTCAAGCACTTGTAGGAGGTGCACGAGAAGGTCCTTGTTTACATAGATGACCTTCTCTACATAGGCCCCAGTCCAGGCAGTGGCAGCAGGTTTGTTAAGACTTTGGGAGCCAAATTTACTCCCAAGTCTCTCGGTCAGGTAAGCAAGTACCTGAGAGTACAAATCTCCAGTACTGAGACGGGGTTTGCACTTTGCCAAGAGGAATTGGAGCAGACCTGACATTGCTCTAGCAGTGAACTTGCTCGCCAGACATGTGGAGTCACCGAAAGTGTTCCATGGGCTGGCAGCAAAAAGTCTGTTCCTGGGCAGTATCACAAGTGCTGTTCTATTGCTAGAGCCTACCACTAGGAATGGGACAACCTTGTCTGCTTGTGCAGATGCAGACTGGGCCCAGGATCCCAAGATGAGGAGGAGTATGTCTGGCTTCCTCATCCTCCTCAATGGCAGCCCCATACACTGGCATGTGGGGCAGCAGAAGTTCACCTCCTGCTCCTCAGCTGAGTCGGAATACACCTATACACCTGCCTCTCCAACATGATCAACGATTTTCAATGGTTCGATTCTCTGGTCAGCAGCTTGTGGGAGCCATCACTACTACCTCTTAGTATTATGGAGGATAACACCGGAGCAATAGGCATTTCCAGAGCTTTGTCAGTGGGGCCTAGGTCTAGGCACATAGACATAAGATATCGCAACGTAAGGCAGTTAGCTAAGATGGGTTTTGTCACTATCGTCCATCGAAGGACTGAAGAACAGGTAGCTGACATATTCACTAAACCCTTGAACAGCGATAGACACAATTTCTTGTGTGGAATGCTCTGTTTAGCTCTGAGGAGTTAATATGAATATTTTTGCCTATTGTAAATGTGTATATATATAAATATGTAGTGGGTGGGGCAGTGGAAGGGGATTGTCATATAAAAATATATGTCTTTGGCACTGCCGCAGTATGTGTATATATTTGAAAATATGTAACAACCAATAGGAAGTCTATATCAAGGAAACATTAGGGGGAGGTGTGGTGTTCTCTCTCTATTAAAGAGGCCTGTGTGCCTTGTTCCTTGCTCCAGTGTCAGTTAGCTTTGACTTGTTAAATAAAACCTGTTCTTTGTTTAACTTGATAACTGACTCAGCCATGTAGTATATATATTCCAACGATCCATCGATCAGACCTCTCACAAAGGATGTAATAAAACAAGGTGTGGGCAGCGGGCATTTTTCTTCATATTCTTCCATACCTATCCCTACAGATTTTCAAGGAAACCATAGTTTTAAGGACAGCAAAGAATGCTAAGAAAATATTAATGCCCAATAAAAATGGATCTGGGCCAGAGGTGGGTTTCAGCCTGTTCGGGCCAGTTTGGGCAAATTGGATGCTAATTTGACATCTGGTTTGCCGAATCTGTATTTAGAACGACCAGCTGGCCCCATTCACCCCACCCTGCCTCTCCCAGGAGTCTCCATGCAGATTCCAGGTAAGTGTAGGGCATGAACGAAGGGAGGGCCAATTTCACCCTCCCTAGGCTCCAGAGAAGCCCTTGGAGCCTGGGGAAGATGAAAACCGGGCCTCCTGGAGGTCACGGAAGGCCCAAAACAGGCCTATTTCCAGCCTCTGGGAGGCCTGCGGAGACTGGGGAGGCCATTTTTACCCTCCCCAGGCTCTTGGACAGAGAACCAGTTGCTGGAAATTTTCAAACCCATCCCTGAGCTCGGCCAATATGTGGTAACTGGCCTTGGTGCTTTCAGCTCCTGGTCTCTTCAAACTTTCAGGAAAAGTCTGGAGCATGCATAGTAGGAAAGCAAATTCCTCTTTCAACTCCCATTAACGTAAAATGCTCTCAGGGCTTATTGGATGGATAATCATGCAATATATATATATATATAAAAGAGAGGTGTGGGTTTGTATGTGCTCTATGCAAACCCACACCCTTGCACCAATCTGCCCCAAATTTCACACAAAGCTTAGTTACACTTGCAAAATCAACACTGGAGGCTCTCCAAATTCTTTGCCCATTATTTGGGCTAAAAAAAGGGGGCAAAGGGGACTTCCCCAAAAAACGGCAAAAAATCGCTCAAATCTGCACTGTGCATATGCAAAAATACCTCCACTACGCATGTCCACTACAGCCTCTCCTGCTCTGCTACAGACTCCCTCACCATGCCACCCGCCCCCGCCATCGCCTCACACAAACATTTTCTCCATTTGGTAGGAACAACTCCTCCTCCTTTTAAAACCTATGGGGCGGTGGGGATGCTGGAGAGGGAGCATTTGGCTGAATCAAATCAGGGAAGCTCTGGCGCTACCCCTCTGTCTCGCCCCCACCATCCCGGGAACCAACGTGCACTGCCTGGAAAGAGGCACCGCCAGTTCCCATGGGGGAGAAACTAGTGACCACTGCACCTCACTCTGGGGGCACAGGGATCCTGGTCATGGGGGCAGTGGGGGACGCTGGAGAGGGACCATTTCCCCAGATCAAATTGGGGAAGTCCTGATGCTGCCCCTCTCCCTTGCCCCCCCCACCCCTCGCCCGAACCTCCACTGCCTGCAAAGAGGCACCGGGAGTTGCTGCGGGGGATAAACCGCCAAGCAGCTCTGGGGCCGGAGGGATCCTGGCCATGGCAGAACAACAGGCTGGGCTGCCCAATTCACATTTCTGCGCTCCAGATACTATCACCAAAGTGATGGGACTTCCCATCTCCCTCGCCCCCACCGCCCCTCACCCCGACCTCCACTGTCTGCAAACAGGTGCCGGCAGTTGCTGCGGGGTATGAACCGGCAAGCAGCTCTGCACACTAAGGGGTCCTGCCTGTGAGAGACCAACAGGCCAGCCCACCTGCCAATTCACCTTTCAGTGCTCCAGAACAGCCTCTGGCCCTGTGGAGTTTCCACAACAATCTGGCTCAGGGCGCCGCTTCAAAACCCAACCGCTGTGCACATAGGACCAAGGATCATGGCACCTGCGATTGGGTGCCTGACCTAGCAAACTCTGCTTCAGGAGGACAGTCTCTGCATGCCACTCCTGTGCTGACCACCCCCCCTCTCTTCCCACACTGCCTTCGTTACTTTCTGGGGATAGTACAAGGGAATTTGGAGTACTTAGTCCACTTGGGGCCATTGCCAGCTCACCCCTTCTTCTCCCTAAAACAGGCCCCTCTTGCTGCTGTGCTCCTCCCACCTCAAGAGATGAAAGACACACACACAGAAAGAGAGAAAATCACAAATAAACATACAGAGAGAGAGAGAATGAGACAGACAGACAGGGGAAGAGAAAGATGAGACAGATGTAGGGAGAAATTAGAAACAGCAAGATACTGTGGGAGATGAAAACAAGCAAGAAAGAGAAATACAGAGAAAGAGGTCATGGAGAACAAGGAGGGAAAAAGAAGAGGAAGAAAAGGGGGATGGACAAGAAGATTATTAACAGGAGGAGGAAGGAAGAAGTAGAGAAAGAGGAGAGGGAGAAAGAGGGAAAAACAACTATTTGAAGAGGGGGATAAAGAAGAGAAGGGAGATGAAGAGGAAGAGGGGGAAGCCACCTAGGGTCACCGCTAATCACATTTTCAACCCACTTTCCGCCCAGCCCTAGCCACCACAATTATACTTCTTTTTTTAAAAAATGAGCAAGACCGAGTCATCAGCTAGTAAATAATAAAAAAAGGAAATAAGTAATAAATAATCATGAAATACTCTAGTAAGTATATAATATTTGGAGAATGCACACTCAGGTCAGCAACAACAGCAGACTCCCAACTGTTAGGAATGTAATCAAGGCAGCACTTCTTGCCCTTTGTATAAACTATCATGAACACACAAATCTCATTACCCCATTTTTTTCCTTGAAGACTACAATTCTATCATTTTGTCTCAAAACTCATTTCCATGGTGGTTCAGTGCAGTCTGTAAGTAGTGAGCATAGGGATTCCAACCATCTTATTCAAAACTTGTGTGATGAAAGTGGCTGTCTCATTTATTGTGCAGCTCTGTGCTTACGGAATGGATCATTAACTCTGGCTTCAACAGAAGGAAATAGCAAATATTGACAATGTGACCATCAATTGCATCTTTTCTTCAACAAGGTCTTTGCTTGCTTGTTTTGCCTTATGCAGGCAGAGATACAGAAAACTTTCCAGAATTCCAGGAGACAATGTAAACTGAGTTACAAGCTATTTCCTATAAACTTTGTAGGAGAAACAAAGAATTACATTGTTCTCCTGAGAGCACATCTGATCACATCTCATTTTTGCAGAAACCCTAATGTTACCACATTGTAGCATGACACCAAACAATAACACACAGGTATCTGGATCAATCAACGTGGGGGAGAAAGTGACAAGAAAATTCAAGTTTCATATATGTTACTCTCTTCACGTAAGAAAAGAGCATTTCTAATTCTAGCTGTCAAAAGCTGGCTGCAAGTAGTCTGAGGAAGCCTGTGGTCCCATTCACACAACTTCATCAGTTACTTCAATATTGAGATGAATTCAAAGATAAAACTCAGTCCTTACTGGGGCAGGAAAGGGTACGTTTTGGCCCAAGCCTGGGTTTATTTTGAGTTAAATATCCAGTTAGTTGTGCTGTGTATTATAATCCAATCAAGACTCCCAAAGGGGTAGCTCAAAACAAGACAAGATTTGGGAGAAAAGGGAATAGAGATTTCATAGTTTCCATGGTTGCAAATACAGTTATGAGAAAGATGCTAAACAATATGGATTTTATGAGAAGTTGATAGAATTAGATGAGATTTTAACAGAGAAAGATGAGCGACTGATTAAAAAATGATATGGCTATTTATTAAGGTATAAACTGGCAGATGAACAAGTAAAATTGGCAATTCCAAATCTCACCCAACAAATGCTCTGTCCTACACATTGGAAAAAATAACCAGAACACCAAATACAAATTAGACAGTTGTGATCTTGTTGATGACCCTCACATTGTCAAGGACCTAGGAGTACTCATCTCAAACGATCTAAGCCCCAGAGCTCACTGTAAACAGCATTGCCAAAAAGGCATTAATAATTGTTAATCTAATTTTGTGAAGCTTCTTCTCCGGTAACATTGTACTTCTAACTAGGGCATACAAAACCTTTTCCAGAACAATTCTCAAATATAGCTCATCTGTCTGGAATCCACACTATTTGTTGGACATTAACACAATCAAGCGGGTCCAGAAGTATTTCACAAGAAGAGTACTTCACTCCTCAACCAGCAATACAATCCCTTACGCCACTAGGCTAGAAAACTGGTCTTAGACATCTTGAACTGTGCTGCCTGCGGTCTGATCTAAGCATAGTCCACAAAATTATCTGCTACAACATCCTACCTGTCAAAGACTCCTTCAGCTTCAACCACAATAATACACAGGCAAACAATTGATATAAACTCAAGGTAAACCGCTCCAAACGCGATTACAAAAAATACAACTTCAGCAACAGAATAATTAATCTCTGGAATACTCTACCTGACTCTGTTATTACAGCCTCAAACCCCCACAGCTTCAACCTCAAACTGTCCACTGTGGACCTCACACCATTACTAAGAGTTCTGTAAAGGGGGTGTGCATAAGCATATTTATTATTTATTTATTGGATTTATACCCCGCCTCTCTTCACCCGAGGGGAACTCGAGGCGGCAAACAATTACAA